>JAVXUP010005241.1:0-21199 GCA_033070095.1 Escallonia herrerae | reverse complement strand
ATCAACCTTCCAAAACAATTTAGGAGAACAATAATAAGAAAAAGCACAAAAACTAAAATGTTGGCCTAATATGCAAAACCACCCCTATTGTTTGCCTCAAGTATCGCCTCAAGCCCTGCAAGCTTCAAAGTTGCTTATGCCCTAGTGAATTTACATGTGCACCGAGCATCATGTCGAGCCCCATCCTTTTCTCAGTTGAAAAAGGAAGTACTGGTGTAGGTGGTATAAGTAAACTGTTCATCTTCTTCACCGTATTTCCAATTTAAACCGGGCAACAAGGCCTACTTCGAGCCATCACATATCAGGCATACGAGCTACAATTTTTTGTGTTCTTGATACGCTGAGACTTCTCGAGGCACAATACAGTATAGGAACACTTTTGAGTCAAACCCACAATTACAATTAGAAAAGGGTCGATCAAAAGGGGTAAAGTTTGCAACAAGTCGTTTGCACCAGGTTTAGGATTCTCAAAACGAACTTTCGTAGGAAGAACTTTGAGCAAGGCTCCAGAGTCCAACTTCAGTATCCATGTCATAAGGTTAACGAACCCATCTTCCAGAAGCCAAGGCACCCAAAATTTTTAAAACGTGAGACTCGTGTGTACCAATCTACTCTTAATTAACTGCACGAGGGTCTTTGTACCATTCAACTGATTCTTGGGAGCATTTCATGCAGATTATTGGTTTACTAACAGGATGTTAAGAGTTCCATCTTTATTTTAATGTTTCCTCTCTCTTCAAGCAAGCAACTTTAACACAATTAGATGCTTGGTTGTTCAACCAAACGAAATACAAACATGTAAGAATCCAGCAGCGAGAGTTGGTGTCGGTGGCTGCAGCTGGTTGGTTGTTTTTATGGGCATAGGAATTCAGAGTGATGAGAAACAGAAGCAGAACTGAACAAAAAAAAAACTTTTGAAGGAGGAAAAACTTGGACCAACGAAGTCCTCACCCTGGTTTCCTGGTCTGGTGTTCTCTCTTTTTCCTCCTTTTCCTAGCCGTCTTACCTCCCCTCAAAATATATACTGTAATTGAGTGGGCTTGCTAATTCCGCGGAACGATAAGTTACAAACGGTCAACAATTTCTGCATTAATTCAGCTGGGTAAACTAATATGCATACGTGGAGTGGTTGAAAGAAGGAGGCACGAGAAATTACATGATTCGATGACATTCTCACAAAAGAAAACCTAAACATATGCCTAATCAGTTAGTCGAGTTAACAGCTGTGGTTGGAGGAACAGCACCTTGAAAACCAACTGCCGTACCACTGTCACAATTTGGTCACCGGGCATAGAGATCATCAGTTCATGCCATCAACCCTCTAAAAAGAAAATTGAACTTTTGCTGGAGATTGGCACAACTATTGTACTGGAAATAAGAGGTACACATGAACTAGATATACAAATCCACATGAAGAGAAATTGGTAAGATCTCAACAAGAGCAACCAAAGCTCATCCACATTATTTCAGGGGAATTGTCATGGAAAATTGTTTAAAAGCTTACACTTATAGTTCATAAAGAAGGACGAAACCAACCGAGTACATCCAAGCATAGTTGAAAATACTGCACGATTGCGATTCAAATTGACAATTCAATTCAACTCTCATACAAAAAATTCTGAATTTTTTGCTCAATCAAATTTGACCTTAACCACAGAGTGAATTGGTGAACTGTACAGCAAAACCAACCCTCCCTCCCTGTCCCCCTCTCCCTTGCCCCTCCCTCTCCCTCCCTCTCTCTCCCGCTAATTAAAAAAGCTCAACCAAATAGCCGTCAATCAGAGACAAAGTTTGTACACGAGACCGAAGTTTATAAACAAAGAATGACGAGGATGCACAAGAACATGTCATATGGCACACGCACCAGCAGCTATTCCCTTGTTGTCTTATCATGTTCGTAGATCTCATGATGTAATCATTTCGATCTATCTTAACCCTTCATCTTTTTACATTGATAGATCGACCTAATCCCTTCATTAACTTTTGTAACCCCTCCCCCCCCCCCCCCTTTCCAAGTACAGCCCACCATCCTCACAATCATCGCCAGTGCCATCACCAAGACCACCATACCCTCCCACCGCACCACCTTACCCACCCAACAACACCACCGCCAACACTACCATTCTTACCATACAATACCACCGAGATTACCACCTTACCAACTGCTAACTGGATTGCACAAACCATTTTTCGGCTGGGAACTACCACATCAACACCACCGTACCCTCCCACAACACCACCGTACCCATCCAAAAACACCACGACCAACACCACCATCCCCACCATCCCTACCACCCAATACCACCGAGACTCCCACCTTACCCACCACAAACTTATATTTTTTCGGCCGGCGACTACCAAGTTGGTGGGTACGGTGGTGATGGCGGTGGCAGATTTGGTGACGACAACCAATCTGAGCAATTTTCCAGCCAGCGACATAGTAAATTTGATCCTCCATTTCTGACGCACTACTGTCACCTCCTCGTCTTCATCATCTAAAATGGAACTAGAATATTATCAAACCCCCTTTTCTTTAAAAATCCAGGTTAATTTTATTTGCCATCAGATCCATTTTACATAGATTTTGATTCATGATTTATGCAAAGGTAGTTGAAGGATAACGTTAGATATTAGTTTTTAGATGGGTTTTCAATTTTTCATTCATAAGTCAAAGGTGTTTTGTTGTTGGCGGTTGTGGTGGTGAGTATGCTGGTAGAAGTGGGTGGGTGCGTTGGCGTTGGTGATAGTGGTGCGATGTCGTTGGTTCCTCAGTGGAAGTGGGTGGTTAATAATGCATCTGATCCACATTTTGAAACAAAGACTAGGAAGAAGACCCCATGCTAGTGAGCTTAAAGAGATACTTAATAGGAATTGTTTAGTTATGTATTATTAGGATGAAGACTCGGTGAAGGGAGGATAGATTGGTCATTGGGCAAGACAGCGAAAATAAAAAATTTTAAACTTAATCTATGTCGTGCGCGATGCGACGTGGATGGCCATGGATGAGTCGGGCTTTCCCAGCATTAGCATAGCACATGGGCTTCCCCACAGTAGCAGCTACCGCTGGAAAAGCCCCTAGCTAGCACTCGGAAAGCCCCTATTTTCCCGGCTCATCCACAATCGTCCACGTCATGAAGAGGAAGGCCCAGATCTAAAAAAAAATTTGTTAAAACCTGCCCAACCCCTCAAAGAGGGGCTGCCAATCCCAATACCATTTTTGCCCCTCCACAAGTTATTGGTTTAGAACTCTCTCTATCTCACTCTCCCCCACCCTCTCTCTCTCTCTCCCCCCTCCCTCTCCCCCTCTCCCACTCCTCAACCACATCTAAAACACCAAGATCACCCTCTCCCAAGCCCAAACCCGAACTCGCAACCACCATCATCAATCCACCATAGCTAAGATCATCGAAACCCTCCACAATCACCACTACTAACCACCTCAAATGCACAACCGTGAGCCCAATTCCAACATTGTCCCTCACCACTCCCAACTAGGGTTGTATACGAACCAAGTACGAGCTGAACATAGGTGTGTTCGTGTTCATGTTCGGTTCGTTAAGCTCAAGCCATGTTCGAACTCGGCTCGAGTTCGTATAAGACTCTGAAATGTTCGTTCGAACTCGGCTCGTGAAACCACTCACAAAGTTCAGGCTTGACTCGGTTCATTCGTTTAACATATACAAACCAAACTCGAGCATGTTGCTCATTCGTTTTATGGTTCAATAAGACCAAAAGAAACCTAGATCTGAAACTTCTGAGTATCCCAAACACTCAAAAGTTGAAAAAAAAATTAACAAGAAAAACAACCGAACGTTACATCCCTCAAATTGTTGTTGACCAAATCGCGAGAAATGCAGCTATTCGATAGATATGGATGAGTCTCTGGATCTGTATGACGAAACAAACCGCGTTGGGAAGTGTCTACGATGTTATGATGGTTGGCGTGTGAGTCGTGTGTTCGTTGTTGAGAGAGGCGACGGCGTTGCTAGTTGCTCTATGTTTTTTAGAGAGAGAGGCGCACGCCGTTGAGCTACGGAGGCGTGCGCCGTTGGTTGATCTGTTAGCAGCGTGCTTGTGAAATAGAGAGAGAGAGAGAGAGTCTTTTACGAGAGAGAAAGAGAGAGAGAAGATTTAAGAGAAGGTAAAGGAGAAGGTGCGGTTGCCGGCTTGAACTAAAACATTAAAACAAGGGTTTGGGAGAATAAGGTTATCAGGGTTTGGGGGTTATTTCTGGACTTGGAGTTGGGTTTGGTCTTGGCTTATATATGGGTTTATCAGTGGGCTTAGTCTTTATAGATGATTGGTTTTAGGTTATTATGTTTATTTTACATGGATATATTTGTAATTAGCTATGCGTTAATTATAAAAATATTAATTTCTTATACGAACACTATGTTCATGAACACAATCGTGAACATTTTTAAATGTTCATGCTCGGCTCGTTTATTAAACGAGCTTTAAAAAGTTGTTCATGTTCGGTTTGTATATTATACAAAGGAACATAAACGAGCTTTTTAAGGAATGAACCACGAGCTGTTCGTGAACAACTCTATTCATTTACAGCCCTACTCCCAACCACAAACGACCAACCACCACTGCTACTTCCACAAAATCCATCACCACCTCGCCGGCGATGATAGTGGCTAGGCTCCATTCAATCCAAACCGCTGCAAAGTGCAATGATGAGGTGGGTATTTTTTTTGTTATTGAATAATAGTATGGATTCGACGCCAACACAAGTTGGATACATCGCTGGCGGTAATTGGATAGCTTATATTCAAATTCTCTCTTTCTCTTTTTTCTCTGCGGACCCCACCACCAACACCGCCATCTTTCTTATCTCATCACCACCTCCATTGCCAACCTTGCCACTACCGAGACCATAACACCACCATCAACAAAACCCATACCTACCCAACGCTATGCGGAAATTGTTATGGATTAAATTATAAGAAATTTTTTAAATCAAAAATGAATATTTGTGAACAATGAGGATATCATTTGAAAATGAGTAGTTCCGATAGAATTGAACTTTCGATCGATCTGGGTACCTTGGGTAGGTAGCGAGTGTTGTTGATGGTGGTGTTATGGTCTCCGCAGTGGCAAGGTTGGCAATGGAGGTGGTGATGAGCTAAGAAAGATGGTGGTGTTGGTGGTGGGGTCCGCAGAGAAAAAGAGAAAGAGAGACTTGTCAAGACAGAAAAGTAGGCTCTGCTTTCTTAAGGAAAAAAATGCAGACAAAGGGCAGTTTCAGCAGACATGCCGATTCCGACTCTTACTGGCGGTTGGCCGTGAAGTGATAAAAATAAAAGAAATCTCAGCCCCCTAAGTGGAAATGTGGACGGGCAGGATCACAGCCAGAAAAATAGGGACTTCCCCGGCATTAGTTGTCCATCAGTCCGCTGCATATATGTTAATAAAATGGATGTGCTATGCGCTGGCATGGAATAATACTTCTTGAGAACATGAAAGCGTTACGAGTTTATTAGCTAATTTTAAAAGAACATTCCATGTTCACTATGCTATATGAGAACCATACTCCACGTCAATTTATACGAGTCAAACTACTCGTAATCTGTTTCACAGAAACTAACAATTATGAATTCCTAAATTGCACGTAATAGAATTCATGTCATGTACTTCCATAGTTTAGATTTTGGTGTTACTTCTAGGGAAAAGGTTTTACATTTAAGAAAATTAACCATCATCCATGTTAAACTTTAACTAAACCTCTTTCGCATACAGAATTTTAATAAGTCCAGCTATAGCTGCTCTATTCTTGACAGTATGTTTCTTTCTCACAAACTTGAGCAAAACTATGTAGAAAGTATAACCTTGTGAGTACATTCAGTTAAGAGAATCTACAAGCTCATATATCCTAAAATCCGTACCATTTATAACCGGTTCGCAATTGCTTGCTTTCATCCTAACTATGTTCTAGAAACAACATACACATGTACATTAGAGTGATCTGAGAAAACCAAAAAAAAAGTTTTGGATGTTTCATCAGGTATGCTTTTGTTTTGCATAAACTTTCAGTTTATAGGTGAACCTAATAAATAAGTATACATGAAAAGGATTCAATTTCTGACCCAAATTAGTGTATATCCATTTAAGACAAGCTATTTTCACCCACTGGTATGTTATAACACTCTCATTTATTACAAAATTATTAACAGTAGTCGCTATAACCCTACTAGATAACAGAACGGGGTGGAAAAGCATCTAATGGGAGAAATAGCAGCTCCGTGACCATTATAGCAGACAACATAAGAAATAAACAACATAGACAAATAGCATCATAAATGCCTGGTCAGGAAATTACTGCATCAAAGACATGAAATGCATTAACGTTTCAAAATCTGCAACGGTTGGAATTAGATAGCAGCAAAAACAAAAATTGGTTCTAACGTGGATCCAAATTTTTAGTAACGACATATGCCCACCACATCTTAGTTTGTAATCTTAGACACCTCTTCTAGGGAAAAGTGGTAAGTAAGAGTAAAGTTAGAGAGATCAATAAACAGTTGCTAGGATTGCAAGGAAAAGGCAAGTAGAAGAAAGGTGGAGAACCACCAAGGTAAGATGTCTAATTAAAAAAATCTCTTAACATATTATATCAATTACTTGACTAGTTGACCTCCTGATATCGTAAAGAAACTTATCATGGTGTCTTTCATTAGGTGCCTTTTTTACGAATAGAACGTGATGGACCCAAAAATTTGGGAGGGCATTTAGACTTCTTATGAGACTTACAGACCGACATCGTGGTTTCAGTCTATGGATGGGTATTCACAAGGGCTAGGAAGTTTTCAAGAAACACAAACACCATGCCTCCCCCCGAAGAATGGAGCTAAGGGAGGGGCAGGGCTGCCACCATTGTGGCCTCTGCTGGACCTACAAAAACATGACTTGTAAAGTGAAAAACAGTTTTCCTGGTAAACACCATGCTTTTTAAGCCAAAAAAAAAAAGCATAGGTAGTAATCACATATACAATGTGTTCTCAAATATGTACTTACCCAAATATAACACTTCCATTTGCCAATTTAGTCTGTAGGTCTCCAGACACCCGATCATATTGTACAACATCGTTTACAAAGTAGCCAATACTATAGCTCCCATCTCCATAAACCTCAGTATACAGACAGGACACATTAGCCTTGCAACCAGAAACGAAACCATCATTGACCTCCAGACAAAATTCTTGTTCACAAGAAACCAATTTCCCAGTGAGGGATTCCTTTGGATCGTATAGTGTAAGTTCCAGCTGTGAAACAAGAAAACATTGATTAGGATGCAGTTTTGCTGATGCCAACAAGGAAAGGTCAAGAGAGAGAGCAAAGGCATACGCCATGGTAGCCTCTTTTGGGGCATTCCCTGCACTGAATGCAATTAACCCACATTATGTCACTTCCAGTGTCTACTTGCACATAGTAGTCCTTGGAAGGTGTTCCGATCCCAATTTTAGCATAGTAAAGCCTACAACGTTAACGTCGCCCAGTGAAATTGGGTAAGAATCCAAATTAGGCGCACAAGAGTAAGCAACTATAAATAAGGAACGCACACATCATATCACGCCTAACAAAAAGGCATCGCTAATGTGTTTACCGACCCAAAAAAAATGCCGCCTAAACTTAATTATATCTACAAAACACTTTTAACCATTAAAAAATGCCGCTGAAGCAAGTAGAGAAACGGTGAATCACCCGACGGAATTGGGGCGGCCGGTTCCTCCGAGAGGGAGATCGACGCCGGCGGCAAGAATCCGTAGGTGACGGAGTGTGTCGTGAGCTTTTAGGGCGCTGAGTGATCGTTCCTTGCCGGCGAATTTGTAATTCACGGTAATTACTCCTCCGCCGCCGCCGCCGTCGCCGCCGCGTGCACTAGCACAATCACTTCTGCTGGTCAAGAAAACGGAGGTAAGCAGCAGTAGTAACAACGACAAGTGGCTGAGACGTAACGATTGCTTCATTGATAAGCCATAATCATGGCAAGAGAGACTCCTAACGGCAATAGCCATCAGGGTCTGCTTCCTTTTCCTTTTTTCTTCATTTACCAAGAATATCATTGAGCGTCTCTTTCTTCTTCGTCCGGGAAGAAGGACTTAACATTAACGTGTGATAAATAATATTATAATATAATATTTATAACATAAAACAGTTATAATTAGGACCTTGAGTTTTATAGCTTTAACCCACTCAACCCAAAAAAGTTTGAATTTTTGCCCAACCCGACCCACCTCAATATAAAGTGTGTTAGAATAGGTTAAACTTATATAACAGTGGGTTATTTTGGTTAAGCTTTTAAAATTTATTTGGTAAAGAGTCATATTTTGTAACCACCGCCGGCAGCAACTGTCGCCGCCCGACGCTGCCAATCATCCCCAGCCGCCGCCACCGTCGACAGTCGCTAGCCACCACCTCGCCGCCGCCAGCCACCACTGCCTCGCGCTCCGCCTCCGGTCGCCAGCACCACCGCCACTGTCAACCACCACTTCCTCCGCTCCACTACCGACATCACTGGCCACCACTATTCTCCTTTTTATTTAAATATAAAACATATTTATTTTATTTTGATTGACCCATTGAAACTCAAAAAAGCCCACTAACACAACTCAATCTATTCAATCTTTTTTGGGTTAAAGTTCGTTGGACTTTTCAAGCAAATTGGTTCTTTTGTGTTGGGTAATCCAACCCATTCAAGTTACTCCGTTAGCTATAACCACGTGTTTTCCAATTAATATCTTATGGTTCAAATATACATGGTAATTCAATTGAATTTAAAAGCGTCAGTTGAAATTAAGATGTATATACATAAGAATTACTCTAAAAATGTTATAAATCTATCTAAAGAATATTAATAATCTCTCAATTATCTTCATATCGCATAACTTCTATAAAATGTAAAAAAGATGTCAATGATAACCCATATCCGTATCACGGTCTTACCCACCATTCTTTTGAAGTAAAAATACTTTAAAGAAAATGAGTAGTTGGGCGAAGTAGTAAAACCACCCAATCCTTTCATGGTGGACATGCTTTTTACCATACTTTAAATCGTGCGTTTAGTCTAAATTTAAAGGTACAAAATTTAATGATCTACAAATTGATATTTATCTATATGTTAGCATCCTTATAGTCGTGACTTTTCGACTGCTTTCAATCATTTTTTATTCGTTTTTGCCATTTTTTGCTTTTGTAATCCAACTTAATGAACATAAAAGTTGTTGTGAATGTATCACAATTATCCTTATTCACCTTACTTTATAAAATATTTTGAGATAATTACAGCAGTGTTCCTGAAGTTATGGTGAAATTACAGTCAAGGACATTAAATTTCAAAATGTAACATACCGTGACCAAAAACGTTAAAAAGGTAACACTTGTATCCATCCATCACGGGTCCGTCCAAAGAGTGTATTTTTTTCTGATGTCGTCATTATGTATTTTTAAAATAGCAATACTGCCCTTGTACTGTATGTATTGAATAATCTTCACTTAAAGCCCCAATTTGAAAATTATGATTTTGAACCCTAATTTCCTTAATTTGAAAATTAGGGTTTTGAACCCTAATTTGAAAATTAGGGTTTACAAACTTACATTATCACACACACACACCCTACCCTGCCATCCCCATCTTCCCTTCCCCTACCCCGTGCGCAGCCCCCTGCCTTGCCCAACCCCGTTAGTGCTGATGACTGGTGAAGCTATCAAGTGGCCAAACGAGTCACGGCTATACTGTCATCGAGGAGTTAACGTCCTTCGAGGCTCGATGATAAATCGAGGAAGCAAAATAGGCCTGCTACTGTAAAATCAACCCATTTCACACCGCCCTTACCACCGCAGCTCCCATCGTGGCCCAACCAATCAGATCCACCCCTTTGCCGACCAGATCTAACCCACGGGCTGACCATCCTCCTGCAAAAACACGGCGAAAAAAATTGATCCTAGAACGGCACGAGCAGATTCGGCATTTTACAACCTCCAGGGTTTCAGATCTCAGCTTGTTGACCACCACGGCTAAGACCAATCTCCGAATGCTACCAAGGGCATCACCACGAACTTAGGCAGATGATAAGTGAGAAGAGAGAGACGGGGCTGCTGATGGGGTAGGTTGACTGATTTTCTCTTTTGATGAAGTAATGGCATTGAAAAAAATAATATTCCAACTTAAGGGCATAAAAGTCATTTTTCTAAAATCGTTAGGTTTTCTAAGATTCCGTTTGGTCAACGGATATAATTGTAATTTATCTAAACTAATGGACAAGCCTGTAAGTTCACTCTAACCACAGGGACACTGTTGTAATTATCCCAAATATTTTTCAGATTCAATTTGAGAAAGATGTTAATATAAAATTAATATCTGACACATTTACTCTTTAGGAAAAAACTACAACGAAAGTTAGTAACTTCTAATGCACAGAACATATTTAGGAAAGGCCATGGCTGACTTATTGGCCAATTGTCTGACAGAGGATATTAGTAAATAGGAGACAAAACTCCTGGACAAGGAAGTATGCATCATTGAATCAAAGACACGGTGGCTGTTATATTTTTGACAGAGTAGCAGACATCAAAGGATTCGGAGTAGGAATACTACAAATCTCACCAGACGGGGCTCATTCAACTATATTCGACTATAGCCATCAAGTTGACTGAGGACGGTACTAACAACACTACCAAATACGAAGCCTGTATCATCGGTTTAGACATGGCTTTGAGCCTAGGGGTTAAAGAGATTACAATAAATGGTGATTCATCATTGATCATATATCAGATACAAAGGATGTAGAGGATTAGAGATAAATGTCTACAAGCATACCACGCCCATTTGAAGACAATTGTGGGCGAGTGCGAGGATGTAGAGTTTCATTACCTACCCCGACTCAAGAACAACTTTTTTGGTGCTCTGGCTATGCTCATATCAATGGTGAAATATACCCAAGGGACAGGAGATAGAGCTGTTTGTGATAAAGAAAAGAGATTGACTAACTTATTGCTTCATAATTGCACCCGTAGAGGAAGGTGAGGTAACTAAACCTTGGTACACCGATGTCCAAAACCTTATCCAAGATGGTAAATATTCCGAAAGATCTTCTACAAAAGATCGTGTATCTTTGAGTAAATGGGCAACACAAGTAATCATGTTTGACCGAAAGCTAAAGCTTATACAAGAGACAATATAGTGTACAACTATTATGTGTGATTGAGAGAGAAGACCATTAGATTATGGAAGATATACTGTAATACCCCGAACCTAGGTTTACCCGGTCATTATTAATTTAGTGACAATTTTTATCAGTAACGTTCCTTTGCGTTTTTACCGACGTTTGACTTGAGCAATGTTATCAGTGACAATTTATAATGCCGGTAGCTAAGAAGAAAAAGTGCGTGCATTAGAGAAATAAATGAAGCTTAGCCGGTCACTCTAGAGAAGTTATAATTAGTTAGGGTTTACTATATAAAGATCTGATCTCTCAGCTTAGTTGTTTTAAAATGGCAGACAGAGAACTTTGGAGAGAAATGCAAAGATTTTGAAATGATAGAGAGAAATTTGGGGATATAATGGAAGAGACTTTGGAAGCAATTAAAACAATATAAGTTTATAAGCAAAACAAATAAAGGAATCCAAAAAAAAAAAAAAAAAGAAACAAATGAAGAGAAAGGAGAAAAGAATAGAGATAAATAAAAGGAACTGAAAGAGAAGACGGGCAGGGGGAGAAAGAGAAATGGCAGCCGGCCCTAGAGCGACGGCGCCGTTTCCACCTCGGAGCAACCCCACTGCCGGCAAAATCTTCGGCCACCGGCGATCAACTCGGCCGCGTCTTCACCGAACTGCCCCTTCATCGAGCCTCCGCGACCATCGTGACGAAGCCATCGCATCGCAGCCCTTGCGCCGCGGCCAGGTTGCTGCTATCACCGCAAGCCATTGTGAGATCGCTGTCGCCGATAGTCCAAAGCGCCGGCCAACTCCATCACCGACGATGAATTCCGGCGTGCCTCCAACAAGCGCCGCTACCCAACACTGCCAAGCAACCAAACAGCCGTGCAATCGCCATCGCCGGCCACACCCAATTATCGGAGATCAACTCCGAGCAGTCGCCTTCACCGGAAGCTCCGTCCGATGCCTACGTGCACCACCAACGGCACCAAATGCCGTAACTGTACCTGCCCAATACGATTGCACAGCACCGCCACCGTCCATTCCGTAAGGTTTCGTCACCGTCATGCCGTACCCAACGCACCGCGTCGCTGCTACCACCGCGGGACTCACCACCGGCCTTCCTTCACCGAGCCTCCGCGACCACCGCACCGCAGCCATCGCACCGCTGCCAAGGCACCGTTACCACTACAAGCTGTTGTGCGATTGCTGTCGCCGGCAGCCCAAATCGCCAGCCAATGTCTTTTTTTCCTATATCACGGCAGCCCATCACCTGTAATGAACTCCGGCGCCGCCACAGATCTGGACAGTTTCCATGTCGCCGGAACCATGCCGATTGTCGTCGCCGCTGGGATCTATGACCATGGCAAAAGAATGAAACAAAAAGAAAATTTGGTTTTGTGGAATTATTTGTGAACCAGGGTTTGGTGATGTTGTGATTTTGGTTTGGTGGGCAGTGGTGGCCTAACGGCGATGGTTGCATTGATTTTAGTCGGGTTATGTATATGCAACGGTGGGTGTCCAGTACCTGTGTTTGAGAGTTGTGCTGATTTTGGTGACTGAGCAGTGGTGGTGATTTAGCCAGAGTGATGGCGGTGGATGAAATAAAATAAATTAGGTGGGTTTATGTGTGCAACGGTGGGTGTATGGTGCTTGTATTTAGGCATGTTTGTAAGGGTAGCTATAGGGGTGGCTGTTGTTAGCCGATGGTGTGTAATAAGATATGAATGGGGATGTTGTGTGTGCATGATAGCACGTGTTGGATGTGTATTGGTATAATGTGTGGTGCAGATACTGTATCGGTTGGGTGTTTGTGGGTCGACGGGTGTGTGTACGGTGGGTGCATGTGCATGCTTGTATGTGCATGAATGTGAACTGTGTATAATGTGTACATACAGAGTGCGTCTGTATGTAACAGGGTACGATATGTTGGTGTTTGTGTAATGTGAAATGTGGTGTGTTGCTGATGTTGGGGGTTGGATCGTAAAGACAATAGTGGTGGACCGGTTGATTTGGGGTGTGGGATTGTTGAAAGGTGGCACCTGTGGTGGCAGATTGGTTATGGGATCTAGCAACCGGTATATTGGGTTTGATGATTCTTACTATGAAACAGGGTTTGGTAGTGTAGTTGCGATATTGGTCTGGTTCAGGTTGTGGTTTAATGACGGTGCTGTGTCTATTGTGCATACAAGGTGCATGCTTCGTGGTTGATGCTGGGCAATAGTGTGTAATAGGGGGTGTTTGTAGGGCATTGTTGTGTAGGTGTATTTTGCGAGAGGAGCGTGGTTGTGTACGTTGAGGTATGGGTGAGTATGTACAGGTGAAGGGTATATGGTTGTACAAACATTGTGCATAAAGAAGGATTAGTAGTGGGTATATGTGTAGAATGGTTGTGTACACTGTTCATATGGTGGTACTGTGCATGCGTGAGATATGCATGTGTATGTGCGTAGTGGGCGGTGTAGATGCTGTATGTTATTAATGTTTGTGGGTGAACGGGAGTGTGCATAACGTAGGGGTTCAGTGCATGTGATTAGGCAAGTGTGAAGGTTGCTTGGTGGTTGCTAAAACGGGTGAATTAAGGGATGTTCGGCAACGGTGATTAGATGCCAAGAATGACGTGGTAAACTAGACATGATATGGGATGGGTATGTAAAGGTCAGGCAGTTGACTGCGCCACCGAATTTGCTTGAAGACATGTTCAACAGGAATGTTCTGTCGAGACTGACGATACTTCGGGTTGTCGTAAAGCTGAGAACACGAAGATAAAAAGAAGGGCATTGAAAGTACTTCGAATCAGGTGTGGTTGCAGTTGCGGCGTCTAAATTGTTTAAGAAAATATCCAACAGGAATTCTGCATTTTCATCAATGATACCCTTCGGTTCTAATGAAGTCGGGGCTATGGAGATGAAAGGAATCGCATTAACGGTTTTATTGGTCAAAGGTAACAACTGATCATCGCACTAGATTTTGGATCGAGGAAATGTGTCAGCGACAGGTAAGTGACCTTTCGATTCAACTAGTATTTTTCTATAAAATGTATATGTTTATGTATTAATAAAAAGTGGCATTTATCTGCATTGACCGTTTTAATCATGTTTAGTTAGTCTGACTTGATTTGCTAAACAAAGCTTTTAATAGTTTAATTCCCGTCAAAATCGGACCAGCATGTAAATGATATCTTTCTTAGAAATTGTTATGGAACTCGGATTTGAAATGATTAGTGCAAGTAAGATGCCTTGGTATTTGACGTTCTTGTGAAAATTGAAGAGCTTGAAAACTATCAAAATGGGTATGAGGATGGTTTGACATTAATTAAGGAGTGATTTTGTTCACGATGAACCCAAAGGGGGTTTTTGGTTTACTCGATTGCTGTGCCCTATATCCACGGGGGAAAGTTGGATTTCGGGCCCTGGTCAACGGGGCTTGTACGTTGATGCACAGTACTGTTGCTCGTGGTTCGCCCATGCGTCCACATAATTTTATCCCGGATGGAGGTGGGATTTCGGGCCCTAGTCAGTGGGGCCTGTACGCTGACCGCAGCATATCGTTTGAGCTAATGTTGGGAATGAACCGATTGTCATGACTCTTATGCTAATGATTTTATATTTCAAATTTTAGTTTCATGTGCTCTAATTCGTTTTGCCAGATGTTTACCAAC
Organism: Escallonia herrerae; assembly: GCA_033070095.1. Classification (NCBI taxonomy): domain Eukaryota; kingdom Viridiplantae; phylum Streptophyta; class Magnoliopsida; order Escalloniales; family Escalloniaceae; genus Escallonia; species Escallonia herrerae. Next base: position 6,377 of record JAVXUP010005241.1, on the reverse strand, counting down.
TTCATGATTTTAGACTTTTAATGCGATTATAATATAAAGTGAATTATTTTATGCATGATATGGTCCACCTAGTTGAATCATTGGTTGCTTACTGAGCACGTGGAAGCTCATCCCTTACTTATCATTTCAGGTTTGAAAGTAAGGTGATGGTGACGAGCATAGGAAGGAACAATTTGGCACTGAGCTCCGGAGACTGTATTGGTTGAGCCGCCAAAGATTTAGATTGTTGGTTTAGTTTTAGTTGTTGATAAATTAGAATTATGAGGAGTTGTAGCATGAGTATTGTATTCAAATAAAAATATGAAAATGTAATTTAAGTTTATAGAAGTTTTAATTTCCGCTGCAGATTATATGCTGATTTAGCGAGTAAGGCCTGGCAGAGCCCTCAGTTGGAGTCCATTGGGTCTGCGGCCGGTCACGTGCCTAGCTCGCGGGCCTGCCCGTGGGTTCGGGTCGTGACAGAAATGGTATCAGAGCATTACGGTTTTGGGATATTAGAGCTTAAGCAATGATATCGCTGGTTAGGTTATACGATTTTATGGACTTGTAACTAGGCTGACGAAAGTGGAAGGTAGAACTCAAGATTTGATCCTTTAGAGTGAAAGTCATATGTGAGAAGTTCTTCGTACTTCAGTGCACCGTAGGTTTGCAGTTAAACTTGCTACTACTAAGTAGACCGTGCGAAAGCATATATTGTGGTATGTTTTCTGAAAAGTGTAGCAGAAGTATGATGATTAGGAATTTAAATATCTGGTGTGAGTTGGAGTGGAGTAAGTATAGTCAGTGAGCTTCGTACTAGCAGAGCCATAACTATTCGAGGTTGAGTAATAATATCCGGTTGGTTATATTATAAAATCTTAGGTTATAATTCGAGTCTTATAGTACAATGAAATGTTTAAAGTTGCGATGGACCTTATTGAAGTTGCGACTGATGTTCTTGACTTGTGTTTGGAGGCTATTAAAGCTGCTACGATTATGAATGTTGTCTCTTGATGTTAAAAGGCTTTTGACTTTTGTAAATGATGTTGTCTCTTGATGTTAAAAGGCTTTTGAATTTTGTAAATGATGTTGTCTCTTGAGGTTATGAAGGGTTCCTTTTGAGGTTGGTTATTTGGGATTATGAAATTTTGTCAGTCAAAATTTTACGAACATAGGTCTTCAATTTAAGTGTATTTCATATAAGAACTAAATTATTAAACATCAAGGTCATTGGGTCATGTGGTTCTAGAACCGTTAGCGCGTAATTGATAATTCAAGTTTAGTAGCATCGGTTAGTGTTTAAAGTTGCTGAGGCTATGACTGATGATGACGACTTATATTTCGAAAGTTACATACCATTAAGAAGACTTACTTCGTTTGACTGAAGTTGGATTAGGTCGGTTTAGAGAAATGTTTCCAGTTGCCGAAGCTGGTTCAGAATGTAGAGACTTTGGGAGACTTTGGGACTTTTGGAAGATTATATGATCTCTTGAAGTTTTATAAGTGTTAGAGCGTAGCGATGACCTAATAAGTTTGAGCATAGCATTAAAGTTTGAACATGAATTCTGATGTTAATGTTCGTCGGTGATAAATTTTGTGGAGGTTAGGCACTGCTCGACTATTATGTTGGTTGATAGGTATTTGAGTTACCTAGCGAAATCTAGTGTCTAAACGTTGTAAGTATTATGAAATTCGAAGCTGAAATTCTTTTAACATGAAGAAAATGTGATATCCTGGTCTCAAATTAGTCTTATGTGGATTTTGATCAATATACTTGATGCTCTAGAAATTTGATCACTTGGTGAGCCTTCATAGTTTAGAGACGATTTAGTTCTATTAATGGAGAAATGTGAATATAGCATTTATAATTGGCGAATGATCTAATTTAAGAGTATAAATCTTAGACGCATTCTTTGTTGGTGAGTTAAAGTGAGTTTTACGTTCAGTGTCATGATGGGGGATGAGATCAGACACGATTAAGAGCAGCAACCTAGTAAGGCAAAGTTCGAGGTATGGCTTATCCATGGAATAAAGCGTGTTCGATGTATATCACACATCTTGTGCTTTAAGGTCTTTGGGGGCATGTACTCATAAAGTTACTTGAAATTACATCTCAATTTGATTGTGAACTCTTTAGATAGATTTAGTCGTATAAGCACTTGAGTTGTTATGTTGGTTGTTATCTAAGATCAAACATGATTATGCAAGCAACACCAAATTTCGAGGACAAAATTTCTTTAAGGGGAGGATAATGTAATACCCCGAACCTAGGTTTACCCGGTCATTATTAATTTAGTGACAATTTTTATCAGTAACGTTCCTTTGCGTTTTTACCGACGTTTGACTTGAGCAATGTTATCAGTGACAATTTATAATGCCGGTAGCTAAGAAGAAAAAGTGCGTGCATTAGAGAAATAAATGAAGCTTAGCCGGTCACTCTAGAGAAGTTATAATTAGTTAGGGTTTACTATATAAAGATCTGATCTCTCAGCTTAGTTGTTTTAAAATGGCAGACAGAGAACTTTGGAGAGAAATGCAAAGATTTTGAAATGATAGAGAGAAATTTGGGGATATAATGGAAGAGACTTTGGAAGCAATTAAAACAATATAAGTTTATAAGCAAAACAAATAAAGGAATCCAAAAAAAAAAAAAAAAAGAAACAAATGAAGAGAAAGGAGAAAAGAATAGAGATAAATAAAAGGAACTGAAAGAGAAGACGGGCAGGGGGAGAAAGAGAAATGGCAGCCGGCCCTAGAGCGACGGCGCCGTTTCCACCTCGGAGCAACCCCACTGCCGGCAAAATCTTCGGCCACCGGCGATCAACTCGGCCGCGTCTTCACCGAACTGCCCCTTCATCGAGCCTCCGCGACCATCGTGACGAAGCCATCGCATCGCAGCCCTTGCGCCGCGGCCAGGTTGCTGCTATCACCGCAAGCCATTGTGAGATCGCTGTCGCCGATAGTCCAAAGCGCCGGCCAACTCCATCACCGACGATGAATTCCGGCGTGCCTCCAACAAGCGCCGCTACCCAACACTGCCAAGCAACCAAACAGCCGTGCAATCGCCATCGCCGGCCACACCCAATTATCGGAGATCAACTCCGAGCAGTCGCCTTCACCGGAAGCTCCGTCCGATGCCTACGTGCACCACCAACGGCACCAAATGCCGTAACTGTACCTGCCCAATACGATTGCACAGCACCGCCACCGTCCATTCCGTAAGGTTTCGTCACCGTCATGCCGTACCCAACGCACCGCGTCGCTGCTACCACCGCGGGACTCACCACCGGCCTTCCTTCACCGAGCCTCCGCGACCACCGCACCGCAGCCATCGCACCGCTGCCAAGGCACCGTTACCACTACAAGCTGTTGTGCGATTGCTGTCGCCGGCAGCCCAAATCGCCAGCCAATGTCTTTTTTTCCTATATCACGGCAGCCCATCACCTGTAATGAACTCCGGCGCCGCCACAGATCTGGACAGTTTCCATGTCGCCGGAACCATGCCGATTGTCGTCGCCGCTGGGATCTATGACCATGGCAAAAGAATGAAACAAAAAGAAAATTTGGTTTTGTGGAATTATTTGTGAACCAGGGTTTGGTGATGTTGTGATTTTGGTTTGGTGGGCAGTGGTGGCCTAACGGCGATGGTTGCATTGATTTTAGTCGGGTTATGTATATGCAACGGTGGGTGTCCAGTACCTGTGTTTGAGAGTTGTGCTGATTTTGGTGACTGAGCAGTGGTGGTGATTTAGCCAGAGTGATGGCGGTGGATGAAATAAAATAAATTAGGTGGGTTTATGTGTGCAACGGTGGGTGTATGGTGCTTGTATTTAGGCATGTTTGTAAGGGTAGCTATAGGGGTGGCTGTTGTTAGCCGATGGTGTGTAATAAGATATGAATGGGGATGTTGTGTGTGCATGATAGCACGTGTTGGATGTGTATTGGTATAATGTGTGGTGCAGATACTGTATCGGTTGGGTGTTTGTGGGTCGACGGGTGTGTGTACGGTGGGTGCATGTGCATGCTTGTATGTGCATGAATGTGAACTGTGTATAATGTGTACATACAGAGTGCGTCTGTATGTAACAGGGTACGATATGTTGGTGTTTGTGTAATGTGAAATGTGGTGTGTTGCTGATGTTGGGGGTTGGATCGTAAAGACAATAGTGGTGGACCGGTTGATTTGGGGTGTGGGATTGTTGAAAGGTGGCACCTGTGGTGGCAGATTGGTTATGGGATCTAGCAACCGGTATATTGGGTTTGATGATTCTTACTATGAAACAGGGTTTGGTAGTGTAGTTGCGATATTGGTCTGGTTCAGGTTGTGGTTTAATGACGGTGCTGTGTCTATTGTGCATACAAGGTGCATGCTTCGTGGTTGATGCTGGGCAATAGTGTGTAATAGGGGGTGTTTGTAGGGCATTGTTGTGTAGGTGTATTTTGCGAGAGGAGCGTGGTTGTGTACGTTGAGGTATGGGTGAGTATGTACAGGTGAAGGGTATATGGTTGTACAAACATTGTGCATAAAGAAGGATTAGTAGTGGGTATATGTGTAGAATGGTTGTGTACACTGTTCATATGGTGGTACTGTGCATGCGTGAGATATGCATGTGTATGTGCGTAGTGGGCGGTGTAGATGCTGTATGTTATTAATGTTTGTGGGTGAACGGGAGTGTGCATAACGTAGGGGTTCAGTGCATGTGATTAGGCAAGTGTGAAGGTTGCTTGGTGGTTGCTAAAACGGGTGAATTAAGGGATGTTCGGCAACGGTGATTAGATGCCAAGAATGACGTGGTAAACTAGACATGATATGGGATGGGTATGTAAAGGTCAGGCAGTTGACTGCGCCACCGAATTTGCTTGAAGACATGTTCAACAGGAATGTTCTGTCGAGACTGACGATACTTCGGGTTGTCGTAAAGCTGAGAACACGAAGATAAAAAGAAGGGCATTGAAAGTACTTCGAATCAGGTGTGGTTGCAGTTGCGGCGTCTAAATTGTTTAAGAAAATATCCAACAGGAATTCTGCATTTTCATCAATGATACCCTTCGGTTCTAATGAAGTCGGGGCTATGGAGATGAAAGGAATCGCATTAACGGTTTTATTGGTCAAAGGTAACAACTGATCATCGCACTAGATTTTGGATCGAGGAAATGTGTCAGCGACAGGTAAGTGACCTTTCGATTCAACTAGTATTTTTCTATAAAATGTATATGTTTATGTATTAATAAAAAGTGGCATTTATCTGCATTGACCGTTTTAATCATGTTTAGTTAGTCTGACTTGATTTGCTAAACAAAGCTTTTAATAGTTTAATTCCCGTCAAAATCGGACCAGCATGTAAATGATATCTTTCTTAGAAATTGTTATGGAACTCGGATTTGAAATGATTAGTGCAAGTAAGATGCCTTGGTATTTGACGTTCTTGTGAAAATTGAAGAGCTTGAAAACTATCAAAATGGGTATGAGGATGGTTTGACATTAATTAAGGAGTGATTTTGTTCACGATGAACCCAAAGGGGGTTTTTGGTTTACTCGATTGCTGTGCCCTATATCCACGGGGGAAAGTTGGATTTCGGGCCCTGGTCAACGGGGCTTGTACGTTGATGCACAGTACTGTTGCTCGTGGTTCGCCCATGCGTCCACATAATTTTATCCCGGATGGAGGTGGGATTTCGGGCCCTAGTCAGTGGGGCCTGTACGCTGACCGCAGCATATCGTTTGAGCTAATGTTGGGAATGAACCGATTGTCATGACTCTTATGCTAATGATTTTATATTTCAAATTTTAGTTTCATGTGCTCTAATTCGTTTTGCCAGATGTTTACCAACTTCATGATTTTAGACTTTTAATGCGATTATAATATAAAGTGAATTATTTTATGCATGATATGGTCCACCTAGTTGAATCATTGGTTGCTTACTGAGCACGTGGAAGCTCATCCCTTACTTATCATTTCAGGTTTGAAAGTAAGGTGATGGTGACGAGCATAGGAAGGAACAATTTGGCACTGAGCTCCGGAGACTGTATTGGTTGAGCCGCCAAAGATTTAGATTGTTGGTTTAGTTTTAGTTGTTGATAAATTAGAATTATGAGGAGTTGTAGCATGAGTATTGTATTCAAATAAAAATATGAAAATGTAATTTAAGTTTATAGAAGTTTTAATTTCCGCTGCAGATTATATGCTGATTTAGCGAGTAAGGCCTGGCAGAGCCCTCAGTTGGAGTCCATTGGGTCTGCGGCCGGTCACGTGCCTAGCTCGCGGGCCTGCCCGTGGGTTCGGGTCGTGACATATACACTCAGGAGAATATGGACAGCATGTGAATCGCCATATGTCAGCAAAGAAAATTCTCCGACAGAGATATTATTGAAATAAGATGGAACAGGACTGTATTAA
>JAVXUP010005240.1:0-21203 GCA_033070095.1 Escallonia herrerae | reverse complement strand
TTTTACGAGGATTTGATGAAGAGGTAAGGATTTGCTCATCATGCTTATATTCTGTTAGTAGAACGTTGTTAAGGTAGAGATCTTCATGCATTGAAGCGTGTGTATTTCTATATGCACAGATCAGAGATTTTGTTGCAGAACAGATGTCTCTAAGAGGAATAGAGTTCCACACGGAGGAGTCACCTCAGGCTATTGTGAAGTCTTCAGACGGTTCATTCTCCTTGAAGACTAACAAAGGAACATCTGAAGGTTTCTCACACGTAATGTTTGCTAGGACGTAAGCCTAATATAAAGGTTCGCTTTTCTTTCTCATGTTCACCTAATCTATGTTTGAAGCCTTCCCAAGTTTTTCAATCCTATTGAAGCAGTACCAGAGCATCGGTCCCACTCTTTTTTCCGTAAAGAGAAGACGGGAGAGAAAGAGAGAGAGGGAGGGATGGAGGGGTGGAGAATCTTTTTTTTTTTCATGGTGGAGCATGGCTATTGAAGGAGAGAACATTATTAATCCCATCGCAGGTTACCGCAATTTTGTGAGAAAAAGGGAAGGAGGAGGGAGGTTTGGGGTTTTATTGTGTTGCGTGCATGCCTTGGCTTGGGGGTATCGTAGGAGCCAAGTCTTACTTCCTGTTAAGCAACGGCCATCATCTGCCACTACTTATGTAAAACAAATTAAGCTCCTAGTTCCATGAGTGCGACCTTTCTTATCAGAGCAATTGTTGGCAGCATGCAGAAAATATTCTAATTTTATATTGGGGGTGGAGCATGGCTATTGCAGGGGCCAAGTCTTACTTTCTGTTAAGTAATGGAAATCATCTGCAACTGCTTATGTAAAAAATGTTAGGCTCCTAGTTCTATGAGTGCGACCTTTTCTTTTCAGAGCACTTGTATGCAGAAAATATATGATTATAATAATGCAAATACTAAGTTGATTGATCCTTGGACATTTCACGTTTTGCAGAATTTAGGACTGGAGACAGTAGGGGTGGAATTGACCAAAAATGGAGCAATTCAGGTACTCCCTATGTCTCTCTATATATATTCACATACTCACATACACGTGTTTGTGTGTGTGTATGCACTTCTACCTGTGCCCCTGCGCGTGTTCTGTATTGTTTTCTTCTATATGTTTTCAGGTTGATGAATACTCCCGCACATCTGTTCCATCGATTTGGGCAGTTGGAGATGTAACTGATAGAATAAATTTGACTCCAGTTGCTTTGATGGAGGGAGGAGCACTGGCGAAAACTCTGTTTTTGAATCAACCAACAAAACCAGATTATAGGTACTTCGTATGGTAACATTAAGAGAAGGATATATACGATAGTGTAGTGTTTATATTGGAGATCGGGCTGAGTACATTATGTATTACTTTCATGCAATTTAAGATTATAGCTGTTTGTTGGTCTGTATGCTAGCAGTGGCATCTATGACAACATGTGATGAGCGTTGAGGTTCGAATTCAGATTTATGACACTGTTAATATGTTGGTCGCTAACAAGAATTTTATGAACGAGTGTCAGAGATTAATTCCTTCCTGATCAGAGTTTTGTCTACTTTTGGGTAGGGCTGTACCATCTGCAGTGTTTTCACAGCCACCTATTGGACAAGTCGGTCTAAGTGAAGAACAGGTGATGCATATTGCAAGTGGTGTCTGCAATGGCTCTAATTTGACCGTTCCACTTAACTTTTCAAGAATTTTTGCAGGCTGTAAAAGAATATGGTGACATTGATGTGTTCACATCAAATTTCAGGCCCTTGAAGGCTACTGTTTCAGGTCTCCCAGACCGAGTTTTTATGAAAATTATAGTATGTGCGAAGACTGACAAGGTTGTCGGTTTGCACATGTGCGGTGAAGATTCACCAGAAATTGTGCAGGTTGCCTCCTGTACCCATCTTGCTGCTTTAAACGCATTATTGTGAGATTGCAATTTACATTGAAATGTGTTGTTCAATTCCAGGGGTTTGCAGTTGCTGTGAAAGCTGGCTTGACCAAGGCAGATTTTGATGCCACTGTTGGCATTCACCCTACAGCGGCTGAGGAGCTCGTGACTATGAGGACGCCTACACGGAAGATTCGAAGCAGCTCTCAGGTTTGCGATTATTCAGAACCTTTCTGATCGTCTCACTAGAGTTTTGTGGTACCGATCTCCTGTAGGTGCAAATTGATCTAGGGGCTTGACTTGAGAATCGCCAAGATATAATTTATCAGATTCTAAGCGTTTTCTTTTGTGGAAAAAGGTTTTTGCTTCCATGTCTAGAGTCCAACTTGATGTTGGCCTTCACCTAGATTGCCATTGGTCACTTTTGCTACCTTTTTTAGGTCAAAGAATTATAGAGATGACCTTGTAGACACATTTGCAACCACTAAGTTAAGGTCATGAGCTGTGTTGACTGATTACTTTTGTGATATAGGGAAAGACAGATGCGGAGACCAAAGCTGCAGCAGGAGTTTAACATGGGCTGTGGAAATTGAGCTGCACAAGCTTGCTGTTGAAGGTGATGACTCCCATTTATGTTGTTTTGGCCTCCTTTTCTCCATCCTCCTATTTTCGCTGAGAAGTGAAGCATTGCTTTTTTAGAAAAATATCTATTTATGGAGTTCAATATCCCAATGTCAAGCTGCATTATATGCACAGGCATTTGAATTTCTTTTCAATTAAATAAAGTTTGTGTCACTTTTAGTTTTCTAAAGGATTTAAGCCCCCCATTTAGTGTCATGGTTTGGTAATCTTGTCCTGATTCAAATGACTAACTTTAGGGAAAGTCAGTTACTTGCTGGAGTGTTTGGTGGCACCACATTAACAGTTGTAAGCAATAGAAAATTGTCGGCAAAAGCTAATTTTCGTGCTTTTTAAAGTACCACGAGGGAATTCTTTGGAAGTAGTACTTTCCAAGTAGTTCCGGTGCTATATATGACCTATAATGGGCAGCACCTTTTTTGTACTTCTTTTGTAGAGCTCTAAACTTAAGATGCTTCACTAGAACTCATTGAAAAGTCAATCAGTCGACAGACGGCAAGTAAAACTTGAGCCGTATCCAAGTCATTGTTGAAAGAATGCGGAGAATATAGAAAATGTTGAGCGATCGTCTAATCCTTTTTGGCATCTCTCTTCATAACTTTTCATTTGTTAGAATGTTGAATGAGATTCTTGAATCGAGGGCAGCGCATAAGTTCTCTCTTGCTGCCTTCTTTGTCGCTCTTGAGTATTAATTTTTGTAGGCATGTATTCTGTTGTCTCGACCCTATTTTGTCGGAAAAAGTTAAGTAGGTACAAATTATTGCTCGCCTGCTTGAAAATTTTCGATAATTAAGTGCCCACTCCATTTAGTTCTGCCTCAATTATAATAGAAAATTTGAACGTAAAATATTTGTTTTTAAAGAGTAGTATACTACATGTATGATGACACAAAGCTAGAGGATCTGCTGAAAGCAAGTAACTTATAATTGGGGCCGACTGGATGGACCTGTCAAAATTTTGATGTCTGGACAAGGAAGTTCAAGAAAAGGATGATAAGTAATTGTTAGCGGAACTGGACTGGAGCGGTTCAATTGTGAACCCGTGGCTCCGTTTGGCATGCTCTTCAATCTGGACTGGAAATGCGATGACATGCGCTGCCTCTGGGTAAAATGGATGGGTATTGGCTGCGGCCGGTTTAATTGGTAACCCGTTTGGGCACAAGTTAGCACTCGTAGAAACTCAAACCCTTCACACACTTGCCTTACAGAAATAGCTGCTGAGCCACTGAACCACTGACATCGTGTTGTTATTTGTTAAAAACATATTAGACGTACTTCTGCTATTCTACCCTAATTCTAAGTCTAACAATCCATTGCCTCGCCGGCTTGATGTCTGCTACGGCTTTGATAACTATTACACAGGTATTGTTCATTAATCCGACACATGTACTTGATCTTGCATTTTCATCAACTCTTCTATGTTTGCCAGGTTTTGAACCTATTCCAAGAAGCTAGAAGTTGAATCACAGCCAATAGGACCGCATGGACAACGCAGGCTTCTCAGTTGAAGGATGTGATGCATGGCACTCGCCAACAAATGATAGTAGACGTAATGAGAAATGGTTGTTTATAATGAAGCTATTTTTGCACCTGAACTGTCTGGGATGAGCATTTTTTTTTTTTTTGGGGGGGGGGGTGGGGGGGGGGGGGGGGGATTCACATTCCTTTCCACTTCCCCCGTCTCTTCTAAGTTGATACTGTACACTAAACAGAGTATATGCACATACATACCATGTAACTAAGGTAGTGTTTGATAGAACTTTTGTTTTCGGTTTTTTTTTTTCCAGTTTTGTAAATTGGAGAAAAAAAATTTTGATTGATAGAGTTTTCATTTTCTTTTCCCTTCGGTTTTGAAACTAATTTTTAAAACGGGACTGTTTTTTAAAACTCTATTATAGAGTTTTGAATTTTCAGTTTTAGTTTTTGTTTTGAGATATAACCATCAAACTTCATTAGAAGCAATTTGCTATTCACACTTTAAGAAAGTCATTTTATTTCATCACTTTTATCACTATCACTATTTACCTTTTAAGCCCTCACCGCCGCCGCCACCACCAGTAGACAATTACCGTCACCATTCTTTTTGCCGTCCAACAACTCCATCTTCGTCAACCTACTGTCGCATCACCACAAATGTATCATGTGGTCAGCACCCTACCGTTGTTATATCAAAAGATCTTTTACATTATCGTCACAATTAGTTTTAGTAACTTTAAAAAATTATTATAATGTTGTCAAATAAACCCTAAAGTTTTGCAAGTCACGGTTGCAATGGTTACTTCCCATTATTTCAACTCTCCATATCGGCAGATGAAATATGATGGACTTGGGATGGTTTTGGTCAGGCCTTCGCCAGAAAGTGTCGTTGACCAGGGCACCCAAAGAGTAAAGATAACTTTGTCGGTTGAGAAGATAGGTCTAAGCTGATCTAGCAATAAACTAACAGTAATTTGAAGCCAGGATCGAGTGAATCAATTTATTGGTAAGATAGCGATTGGATTTGGTTGTGAAGTCCAAGTCGTAGAAAGGCTTGCTCCTTTTATTATCTCATTTCTTTCATGATTTGAAGGACCACCAAGCCTTGGACCTCAATAATTACACAAGGCTTATGCATGTGTGGCCAGACTTGCTTCTTCAAAAAAAGCATCTAATTCAAAAATATTTTGGCAACGAGAAGAGAGACTTTCGAGACATTTACATGCGTAGTTAGACTTTTTTTGAGTTAGTCTAGATGTATTAAAACTGGATAGCAAAAGTTTTTGAATTGTCTGTAGGGTCTAGATTGACTGTTCTAATATAATGTAGAATATCTAATTCAAAAATAATTGCCAATGAAAAAAGAAATTAAAGTATTAATTATTATTTTCTGACCTCAAATTAGAATCCCAACTTTCCCTCCTTCCATAGACTGGGAAAAAAGAAGAAAGAAATCCGCTACAAGAAAGTGCCCCACACAGCATAATAATTCATTCCTTGTGACCTGTCAAGAGCTCATTCAACTCTGCAATCTTTGTGGGATAGAAAGTTGGTCCCAAACTCCACTAGATATGGGCATTACGTGTATGAGAAACGGCCAGCCCAACCAACAACTTTCAATACAGATTTCATCGAGTTACTCCAGTGCGAACTGAACAGTTTTTGCTGTAATTTTCATGTAATTGTGACTTTGTGACCTTTGACCTGCAGCCTTCCTATACAGACAAGAGTACAAGTAAAAGTTTTAGCCATCGGAAGTTAGGCCTAATTGCCTGAGGTGATGGTGCATGCCCTCGGGGTGATCGTCGTGCTTAGGGCGTTCGGGCTGCACCCACCGGCCGTCGTGGTTCCTCACCATCCCCTTGTTTTCGTGCTGCCTCCAGAAAGGTGGGACTAAGTAGTGATCCTTCAGAAAATCACAAGCCTTGTTCACCAGTGCAATGTCCCTTCCGGTTGCTAGCACAAATCTATGGCCTTTCCCATGATACCTGCATCATTATGCAGTCCAAAATCTCTTTAGTGTTAGAAAGCAAAGAAGCCTCTCCCTAATAGTTGGGAAGTTCTTAATTTAAGGAGTTCTTATAGCCATAAGCAGGTAATGACTACTGCTTTAAAGTGTTACCTTACAGCTCACAAGCTGGCGTATGTCTGTGTCAAGCTCCATGTGCCTATGATCCCGAACATATTCTAAACTAGTTTCCAAGTAATTCTTGGGTGAAGGCCGCTGGCTCGGAACTTATGCGATTGTTAGGAACAACATGGGCCACTTTAATTTTTCAATGCATGCTTAAGCAGTGTGTTGATATTGATACACCGTTTGATGCAATGACGTGCTCGGACTTCTCGTGTATATTTCTTTTTTTTCTAAGGGGACAGAGAAGAGTAGTCAACTTATGACATGTTTTTGAAACGAAATTATTACTTTAGAATGTAACCAACTTCGCCATCAATGATCGATGTAGAATCTTGGATATTTTAAAAGTGATTTTACACCCTTTTGTGACTTGGATTTTCCAAAACTTGTGCACGAAAGCTACTTGGTTCATTGTTTACAAGATGCTTCTTGACCAACAAGGCAGGTTACCTTTCCTATTCCTTTATGTTTATAATGGGAAGAATAAACAAATGCATGCGATATTATTGGGCATGGCACCCATCTGCTTGCTTGTGAGCTTATCTCGGTGGTATGGTCACTGTTCTGTTATTTCAACATTATAATATATAAGACCGCAACACACAAGGCATTATGCAGATTCATTTATTCTAGCAATACAGCTATAAGCCGTTGGAGATTCTCTCGTCATGGTCTTATGTCATTAGCTTCCTTTCATGTTCTTCTTTCAGCAAAGCTGGCTATGAAAAAACAGTACTGCTACTATCTGCATTTTCAGCTCAAGCTTCCAGCCATTTCATTGTATCAGCTTAAGCATCTACACTAATTACTGTAATTTAGAATCGTTACAGAATCCTATCAAACTAAAAAACGAAAACAAGAAAAGTATCTGTACTTCCAAAACCATACAAGAGTTCCATCTAAGTTCCGTTTCCAAAGATACAGCAAAATCATCTCAAACCAGCTGAGTTCATTGAGTTGTAAAGAGTTAATATTGTTTTTTTTTTTGGACGATAAGGGTATATATTTCAGGCCAGCTTTGACGTCAATCGGGACCAAGTCTCCCCTCTAGACAATCTTAGAGCGCACCTCTACATTAGCCTGATGCATTTAGAGGAGTGAGAAATATATTTCTTACAGGTGCTGATCCCAAAGTGTAAATGTTGGAGAGAAATTGCAGAAAGGAAGAAGAAAACGAAAATTTAATGGCTTGAGGCGCGTCTAAAGACACTGTCTTTAAGGCAATATTTGTCCCTACTCGATTCGAGTTTGCCATCGAGTTAATGGCAAATCGCCTCCAAGATTACTCAAACCAACAATTTGCAGATAGCAATTCTGAAGATTCGTTTCAGAATTACTCTTCAAAATTGTGTATATAACCGAAGAAATTGAGATTCAAAATTTTAGAAAATGCTTAAGTGAATTATATATAGACTTAACAGCCACCATTTCATGAAGGGACACAACCAATCAAAAAAAAAAACAGAAACAAGTCCGAAAATTAGTACAAATATGGTGTCTTTTCGGAATTACTTTCAAAGTCATTAAAATAAATAATTGAAAAAAACAAGTCCGAAAATTAGTACAAATATGGGCCATTAGATCATATATATAAACCAACGCGCTATAGCTAAGTGCTCCCACTAAAGCGCCACATGCGCGCGCGTGGTGCACCGCACAATAGCATTCCCAATCTTCCCTCAAAAAATCTCAAAATAATTCAAATAATATCTATCATGTGCTTGGTTAAAAGGAGATAGAAAGTTTATTTTCTCTTCAATGTGGGACAAAGAACAAAACTCAAAACCTTTTAGCTCTTGAACTTCACTAACAATACAAACACGTTACATAACAATCTACCGTTGACACCACCGGTAAATTCATGAAGTCAGGGAAGAGAGCAAGCCACTTTAACTACCGGGCCAAGCCCTCGAGGGTTCAAATGAGTTAATTCTTAAGTAAGCAATCATGTCAAGACACTAAGATTCTTGAGAGAAAGGGTTACAGGTCAAAAACTACAAGCTCTTTTCCGTCCTGGTCTAAACGGTGAAGAACATAACTTGGATGATATGTTCAATTTGTCCATTGGAATACAATTATATCAGTTTGATCGGATTAAAGCTAGAGATCCTAAGAATTTATGATGACTCCGATCTTCTTTTACTTCAGTCACCACAATTTCATGAATATGAGCCAATATATAAGAGTGACCACACAGGGTCGATCTCATGTATCATATATGCATGTATACTCAGAAGAAAGAAATGACTAACCCGTCGAGTAAATGCAGGTGAGCCTCCAAGTTATGCGCACAACTCGGATCCACGGTCTGTTTCAGGAACGGCGAATTCTGGTGATCCAAGGCAAGTTCAACTCCGACGTGAGAGTAACTCCACGGCAACCCCTCAGCCAGCTTCATCAACGCCGACGGCATATTTTCGTTGAAGAAAAGTCCCGGCGACTTGGGCACCATGTCATGGACATTCACCACCCTCAGCACCTTCACCCCTAACAGCTCAAGCCTCTCCTTGAACCTGACGTTCCCGACCCTTGGACCCGAAAACGAGAAAACGGATACTGGTACAGCACGGCTATCTGCCATTACATTCAAGCCCGTTTCAACAATATCATACGCACTCAATATTGCAAATGCACCCCCCAAACTGTGCCCTGTGAGCGTAATGCTCAGCTCTTCATTAGGGTATTTTTCTATGAGTCTCTTGACCTCGGTTAGAATCTGCTCCCTTGCCGAGTACTTGCAGAATCGACAGGCCTCGTCCTTGTCGGTGTAAAGATCTAGGAACCCGGATTCGACCTTAACAGTAGGATCCGGGCAGGGAATCTTGTCGGACGAGACGGGCCTTAAGAAATCCATCAGATCAGCAATCCACTCCAGCCGGGTCACCGTGCCCCTCCACGAGATGGTTATGTCGCGGCGGCCTAGACGCTCGGTCAGCTCGTCGTTTGACACCGATATGTACCCGATCCAGTTCGCGTTTTTGCTCCAAACTTTAGGCCACCTTGACTTCTTGAAAAAGTTTGGGAGGTTTATGTTGGATGTCACGTAGAGGTACCGAGAGAGCTCGTAGCCATGATCCACCATTCCTAGGCCTTGGAAGAACTTTTGGCGCGTGAACCTGCAGCTTCCGCAGTACTTTGAGAAGCAGTCAAAGTCGAAAGCGTCGTAGCAAGCTTGCGCCATTTCGCCATATCGAATGAGCTCGGCACGTAGGATCGGGTCTATGGGGTCGAGCATGCCCACCCAATCATCTTCGCCGTGTATTTCTCGCCAACAATCCGAGATTTTCCTCTGATCTTGTGGTTGTTCACCTGGTTCTTGACCTCCTTTTTCCAGCTCTGGGATGAGGGAAGACAATGACTCGTTTGTTTTGGACATCACCCGAGCTATGGTGAGGGTTCTTGCCATGTTTACCTGAGATTTTTGGACCAAATATGGTAGGGAAAACCATCTTTCAGATTGAAAAGAATCTTGGAGCTGTGTTCTTGGAACCAAATTGGAGAAAGAGACGGCCATGGGATCAGAGGTCTCGCTGAATAACTAGATTGGTGAAAGTAATAATGAATACAGAGGATGAGATTGGTGCCCAGTTATGATGAGAGACAATAATTAGTTTATCTCTGCATGTGTATAATAACTAGTTATAAGTAGTGCTGGCCCCCAATGCCCAAAGCTTCTTTATTATGTATGGAAGCTGTAAGTTCACTGTTCACTGGCAATGAATCACGTGGGTTCCTTTGGGCCTAACAAAGTGACTTTTGATCAGTAGTTCTACGAAAGTTCGGCTGGTGACCCTTTCACAAATTTCTTCCAAGTTTATGGGTTTTGATTTGAGCAAATACTTAATGGGATGGGGAGTTTGGGATATGGAACCCATGCAGCCTCTCGCTGAAGTCATTAATTTGTCGCTAAAAGAACAGTGGAAAACATTTAACTCATAAAAGGCTTAAAACCCAGAAAGAAAAAGAGATCAAGAGGAAGGAGGAGGATGCACGTATGTAACCACCGAAGCTCCACAAGAGCATGAGAGTCGTGCCCGTGACAGACTTGTGACAATTCTGTGAAGCACAATAGAAGTATGATGTGTTGGAATTGGGTTTTAAACCCATTGTGAGAAGCAATTTTGAATCAATTTTCAAATGGGTTCTAAACCATATTTTGGTTAGGGCCAAATTGATTCATGTTCATCTATTGGAATAGATGATCATGGTATATTCACATGTCTAAAACAAATGGAAGGTGAATGAGAAAATTGAAGTTAAAGTTGGTGGATCAACTTGAAGGGAAGAGAGAATCCCACATAGAAGAATTAAAGTAAATATTGTCTCCTTATAAGGCTTAGCCTTGAGCTAAGGGATGGGCCCCTTGGGGGTACCCATGTTTTGTAAGGAGGGAGGACCTAGGTTGACCCAAGGTCCACCACCCGCGCGCCGCCCCGTCCCGGTCCGTGGCCGTGGCTTGGGCTTGGGCCCATTAGGCTTTATTCTTTTTGGGACAAAAATATTTAAATAAATAAAGTTTATTTATTTATTTATTTTATTTTCCGGAAAGTTGTGACCTTTCCAGCTAAACAGTTTTTCTGTGAAGAGTTGCACCCCCCAGTGGATAATGTGTATAAATACGAGTCAGTTTTACAAAAATGAACTAATCCCGAAATTATTTTCTGCAATTTTTGTTGTCTCGTTCCTGTGTCCAAAAGAGGAGTTCTGTGTCTTTGTTTTGGTTCGCCGGGTCTGCAATTTGGAGTGCTCCTATTTCAGACGTATTGTCGTTGTATCCTGGGAGACGGTCGTCAAGAACCGTCAGCACCATTGCGGGACGAATAAGTCTTAAGGACAGTGAATCAAATTCACGCCTCGACATTTTTCCTTTGCTGTTCTGCAATCTTCTTGTGAGTTGTTAAATAAACTATTATTTCTTTCCTTACGTTACTGCTGTTTTTGGAACCTTAACATATGCATGTTATTATATTTTCGATATTGTTTTTCTGCACAAATATACACAAAGTATACGTAGAAACCAACATTCTTAAGACTTATTTCTGCACACTTTGTGTTGCATGTGTAGAAACAGTATTGTCATAACAGTGTTTTCAAATTCGTTTTCATATTTGATTCTGTCAATCTATACTAAAGTTATTTTCAGATTTTGAATTTAAGTTTAGTGATTCTAGACTCAGATTTATACTATTGTGATAGACTGGACTGTTTATTAATTGTTGTTATATTCTGTTGATAGATTTATAACAATGGCTACTAGTGAAACCAATTCGGAAAGTGGACCGATTAATCCCAACGTGCAACACGGTGATGGGACTGTGTATGCGACGCCTTATGTGGCACCAACTCATGGTTCTGTTGGACTTGGTGAAAGACCGGAAAAGTTCAATGGAAAAGATTTCAAGAGGTGGCAACAAAAGATGTTGTTTTACTTGACCACTCTTAACTTGGCAAGATTCTTGCAAGAGGATGCACCAGATCTTGGTGAAAATCCTGACCGGCAAACAGTGGCTGCCGTGGATGCTTGGAAGCATTCAGATTTTTTGTGCAAGAATTACATCCTCAATGGATTGGACAATGCGTTGTATAACGTATACAGTCCAATGGTCAATGCGAAAGCATTGTGGGAATCCTTGGAAAGGAAATACAAGACGGAAGATGCCGGCTCAAAGAAATTTGTAGTCGGCAAATTCCTTGATTTCAAGATGATGGATTCTAAGACAGTGATTAGTCAAGTCCAAGAGTTTCAGCTTATTCTACATGATATTCATGCGGAAGGGATGGTACTTGGAGAGTCTTTTCAAGTGGCTGCTTTGATAGAAAAATTGCCACCTACTTGGAAAGATTTCAAGAACTATTTGAAACATAAACGCAAGGAGATGAAGCTCGAGGATTTGATCGTCAGATTAAGGATTGAGGAGGATAATCGCCAGTCCGAGAAGAAGGCCGGTAATTATCATCAAGAGGCCAAGGCAAATGTGGTCGAGCAAGGTCCATCAAAGAGGAGGAAAATTTCCGATTCCGATGGTCCAAGCGGAGCAAGAGGCTCACATTTCAAAGACGGTGAGAAGAAGAAGTTCAAAGGGAACTGTTTTGTGTGCGGCAAAGCTGGCCATCGTGCTAAGGATTGTCGCAAAAACAAAGGAAACTTTAAGAAAGGAAAGAATTCTCAAGCCAACGTGACCGAAGTTACCAAAATCACCGAAGACGTGACAGATTTGAATTTATCTGCGGTGGTATCCGAAGTCAACTTGGTTGGAAATCCCAAACAGTGGTGGGTAGACACGGGCGCTACTCGACATGTGTGCTCCGAGCGAAATATGTTCACTACATATGAGAGCGCCAACAACGAGAATCTGTTCATGGGAAACTCTTCTTCTTCAAAGGTGCTAGGAATGGGAAAGGTGGTCTTAAAAATGACATCCGGCAAGGAATTGAGTCTCAACAATGTGCTTCATGTGCCAGACATTCGGAAGAATCTAGTGTCAGGCTCATTGTTGAGTAAGAATGGCTTCAAGCTAGTGTTTGAGAGTGATAAATTTGTACTCACTAAAAGTGGGATGTTTGTAGGAAAAGGGTACTTATGTGATGGTCTGTTTAAGTTAAATGTAATGACCATCGTGCCTAAAGTTGTACCAAATTCCGATATTAATAAAACTATTTCTTCTGCTTACTTGTTGGAATCTCCTAATTTATGGCATTGTAGATTAGGTCATGTAAATTATGGTTCCATACAAAAGCTAGTGAAAAATGGATTTTTGCCTAAAATGAATTTTGACTCACATAAAGCATGTGAAATTTGTATTGAAGCTAAAATGGCAAAAACGTCTTTCAAGTCAATTGAAAGAAGTACGGAACCTTTAAGTCTAATTCATAGTGACATATGTGACTTAAAGGTGGTACAATCTAGAGGAGGAAAAAAGTATTTTATTACTTTTATTGATGATTGTACGAGATTTTGTTATGTATATTTGCTTAGAAGCAAGGATGAAGCCTTGGAAGCATTTATGCAATACAAAATTGAGATTGAAAATCAACTTAGCAAGAAAGTCAAAGTACTAAGAAGTGATAGAGGTGGAGAATATGTTTTCCCTCTTGAAAAATTTTGTGCTGATCATGGAATCATTCATGAGACCACGGCACCATATGCGCCTCAGTCAAATGGAATTGCTGAGCGGAAAAATCATACTTTAAAGGAAATGATGAATGCTTTGTTGATAAATTCTGGACTACCAGATAACTTGTGGGGGGAAGCGGTCTTAACCGCAAATCATATACTTAATAAAGTACCTCACAAGAAGCTACAAAAGACACCTTATGAGCTATGGAAAGGTCGTCCTCCTTCCTTCAAATATCTTAAAGTGTGGGGGTGTCTAGCAAAGGTAGCTATCCCACCACCTAAAATGGTAAAAATAGGTCCTAAAACGGTTGATGGAATTTTCATTGGATATGCAAGCCATAGCTCGGCATATCGGTTCTTAGTGCATAAATCTGAAATTGACGATATACACGTCAACACCATTATGGAGACAAGGAATGCACATTTCTTCGAGGATGTATTTCCTTGTCGAGTGGCACAAGAACGGAGTTCTTTAAAAAGAACGAGTATGGACCAAGAACCCTCACAAGAGGAAGATGAGCCAAGACGTAGCAAGAGAGCTAGAACGTCTACATCTTTTGGTCCTGATTTTCTAACATATTTGTTAGAAAATGAGCCTCGTACTTACAGTGAAGCAATGTCGAGTCCCGAAACTCCTCATTGGAAAGAGGCTATTAACAGTGAAATAGAATCCATCATGCAAAATCATACGTGGGAACTGGTGGATCTTCCTCCTGGAAATAAACCATTAGGGTGTAAATGGATTTTTAAGAGAAAGATGAAAGCTGATGGAACGATCGAAAAATATAAGGCCAGATTGGTTGTCAAGGGATATAGACAAAAGGAAGGCCTTGATTATTTCGATACATATTCACCAGTAACGAGAATAACATCCATTCGAATATTGATAGCTATTGCAGCTATCAATAATTTTGAGATACACCAAATGGATGTGAAAACAGCCTTCCTAAATGGAGATCTAAATGAAGAGATCTATATAGAGCAACCCGAGGGGTTTGTAGCTCCGGATCATAAGAGGAAGGTGTGCAAGCTTGTTAAGTCACTTTATGGACTAAAACAGGCTCCGAAACAATGGCATGAAAAGTTTGATAAAGTCATGATCGAAAATGGCTTTAGAATCAACGAATGTGATAAATGTGTCTATGTTAAAGGGACGGAAAAAGGATATGTCATTGTTTGCCTTTATGTGGATGATATGCTCATTATCGGGAGCAATAATGAATTCATTAAGGCTACAAAGAAAATGTTGGCCAGTAAATTTGATATGAAAGATATGGGTGTGGCTGATGTTATACTTGGTATGAAAATTACCAAAACATCAAATGGACTAGTCTTGTCACAATCTCATTATATTGAGAAAGTGCTAGACAAATTTAAAAGTTATGATGATAGTCCTGTTAAGACACCGCTAGATGTAAATTTACATCTAACAAAGAATACTGGGGAAGGAATATCTCAATTAGAGTATTCGCGCATAATTGGTAGCCTAATGTATATCATGAATTGCACGAGACCCGATATAGCATATGCTGTCAGTAAACTGAGCAGATATACTAGTAATCCGGGAAAGAATCACTGGTTAGCTATTGTAAGAGTTTTAAGGTATTTAAAATATACCTTAAACTTTGGTCTGCATTATACAAGATATCCAGCTGTATTAGAAGGATACAGTGATGCCAACTGGATATCAGATTCTAATGAAACAAAATCCACAAGTGGATATGTGTTTACATTAGGAGGAGCAGCTATTTCTTGGAAATCCTCTAAACAGACATGTATTGCCAGATCCACTATGGAATCTGAATTCATTGCTTTAGATAAAGCAGGAGAAGAAGCGGAGTGGCTTCGTAATTTCTTGGAGGATATTCCAAATTGGTCTAAACCTGTGCCACCAATTTGCATACATTGTGATAGTCAATCTGCAATTGGAAGAGCACAAAGCAGTATGTATAACGGCAAGTCTAGACACATACGTCGCAGACACAATACCGTTAAAGAATTACTTTCTAGTGGAATTATCTCTATTGACTACGTGAAGTCAAAGGATAATATTGCGGATCCGTTAACGAAAGCTTTGACTAGAGAGAAAGTAAATACGTTATCGAGGGGAATGGGTCTTAAGCCTATGAACTAAAGAGTTGCCATAATGGAAACCCTACCTAGCTGACTGGAGATCCCAAGATCTAGGTTCAAAGGGAAAACCGAATTATGTAAATGCGACTCAGACAGAGCACTGTGGGGGTTAAAACCCTAATATCCATTCCTATGATGAGAAGACAGTGGCACCTTCAAAAGGTTAGGTTAAGCTATGCTTTTAATGACTCTTATATCTTGGAAATCCAAGTGGGGGGTGCAGTAGGAACCTCTAATAAGAAGTCACCTATGTGAGTAAGAAGTGGGCCGCTTCTATGAGAATTGTAAGGCTGAATTCTCAGAGAGTACTCATGAAAACCAGGAGTGTTCAGGGCCAAAATGAACACAACAATGAGAACCTCAAAACAATGTTTGAACGATACTGTGTGAAATTCTATTGTCTTGGTTTACACTAAAGGTTGAACAGTTCAAGACATCATGTTCACTGGTTAACCAGTAAATCCGATAGTTCTCACTAGGGAAGGTTCAAGGCCATCGGCTACCTATCCCGATGCAGTGTCGTTCTAAAGAACTCTTTCTTGTGTCAGTGTTTCTTTGTATTAGTGTCCAGTCAATTTTCTATT
The DNA here is from genome assembly GCA_033070095.1 of Escallonia herrerae. Taxonomy (NCBI): domain Eukaryota; kingdom Viridiplantae; phylum Streptophyta; class Magnoliopsida; order Escalloniales; family Escalloniaceae; genus Escallonia; species Escallonia herrerae. The sequence continues at coordinate 5,241 of JAVXUP010005240.1, read as the reverse complement.
CATGTGGGGGATTGTTGGAATTGGGTTTTAAACCCATTGTGAGAAGCAATTTTGAATCAATTTTCAAATGGGTTCTAAACCATATTTTGGTTAGGGCCAAATTGATTCATGTTCATCTATTGGAATAGATGATCATGGTATATTCACATGTCTAAAACAAATGGAAGGTGAATGAGAAAATTGAAGTTAAAGTTGGTGGATCAACTTGAAGGGAAGAGAGAATCCCACATAGAAGAATTAAAGCAAATATTGTCTCCTTATAAGGCTTAGCCTTGAGCTAAGGGATGGGCCCCTTGGGGGTACCCATGTTTTGTAAGGAGGGAGGACCTAGGTTGACCCAAGGTCCACCACGCGCGCGCCGCCCCGCCCCGTCCCGTCCCGTCCCGGTCCGTGGCCGTGGCTTGGGCTTGGGCTTGGGCCCATTAGGCTTTATTCTTTTTGGGACAAAAATATTTAAATAAATAAAGTTTATTTATTTATTTATTTTATTTTCCGGAAAGTTGTGACCTTTCCAGCTAAACAGTTTTTCCTGTGAAGAGTTGCACCCCCCAGTGGATAATGTGTATAAATACGAGTCAGTTTTACAAAAATGAACTAATCCCGAAATTATTTTCTGCAATTTTTGTTGTCTCGTTCCTGTGTCCAAAAGAGGAGTTCTGTGTCTTTGTTTTGGTTCGCCGGGTCTGCAATTTGGAGTGCTCCTATTTCAGACGTATTGTCGTTGTATCCTGGGAGACTGTCGTCAAGAACCGTCAGCACCATTGCGGGACGAATAAGTCTTAAGGACAGTGAATCAAATTCACGCCTCGACCTTTTTCCTTTGCTGTTCTGCAATCTTCTTGTGAGTTGTTAAATAAACTATTATTTCTTTCCTTACGTTACTGCTGTTTTTGGAACCTTAACATATGCATGTTATTATATTTTCGATATTGTTTTTCTGCACAAATATACACAAAGTATACGTAGAAACCAACATGATGGACTAAATATCCTTCTTGAATCCACGAAATGAGTTACAAATATTAGAAACATCGTAGATCTTGTTAAGATTGTCTATTTATCGCTAGCGATGCTCGAAATGCCTTGCATTTTTTAAGTTGTGACTTGAGGATAAAAACTGGTTTTTGAATCGCTTTCTTAAACTTTTTAGGATCTCGATATTTTGAGAAATTATTATAACTTGTTCACCCGAAGTCACCACTGACTTGTCAATACATCAATAGTTTATAACTTGTATACGTAGCCGCCAATATTCATACTCCATTCCCATCATTTTCAAGCTGTCAAGCCCATGCTCTTGAAGCTTTTAGATCATTTAAATGCCAGATGTAGGTGCTTATTTTATTCAAGCATTGGTGGATAAAATATGTACAATACACACATCCACGGCAGTGGAAACTATAAAAAAAAATTTGTTAGCACGAACGTAACACATCTGAAAGACATTGGATGAGCGTTGTTACAGTTTAAAATCATGACCAATCTTTCAAATACCACAAGCTCGGGGCTCAATCAGCTGGCATCATCATCATCTACCAAAGTTTTGCCGTAGTTCGTGGCCGGTATGGAGGTAAACAAGCCCAACTACGCGAGAACTACTTGTGTTTTCATTAACAATTTATCAAATTTTAACGAGTGTTCTTGATCACAGTTCGATTTGTTTTAACGCAAGCTTTGTTGCCGAAGCAATGAGCGTGACATGCCCAAATGAATACCCGCCCTTCAGTTTTCTCGCGTTGTTTTGGGCCGGCCGCAAGAAAGGCACTTCCACGTTCCAAGCAGAAAAAGGAAATTGAAACCAATGGCCTCAAGTAAAATTTCCTTGTTTCAGCAGTTGCAATTACAAGTCCCCTGCTCATTCAAAACAGAGAACCGCACCAAAGGGTGTTGGAATTGTTGCAAGAAACAGGCAAACTCGTATCTCCCCCACTCGTCCTTCCCTCCTTGCACGTGCGAGTCTTAAACTCAAGCGCATCTTACTTCAAGGTCAAGGAGTGTCACTTTATATACTCCTTAAAGTCCTTTACAATAGCCAATGTGGGACAAAAACTTTCCAAAAGTTTAAGTAAGTAAGAAAATTTTCTACTTTCCATTCTCAAGCAATGTGGGACTAAAGTACTTTATAATTTTACTCAAAACTTCAATACTTTTTCAAAACCAATATTGAAAACGAGGAGAATTTTTTTGTTAAAATACTCCAACAATCCCCCACTTATTTTAATAAAAAAATTCACAACTTAGACAGTGAGCAAAAGGTGAGAGTCTCATGCATTGTAAAAGTGGCTCTGCCTTGAAACATTCACTTAGTGTTTCAATCTTCCCGTACTAGAGCCAAAATGGACTCAGCCTTGAAATGATGGCTACTTAAGGATACGTAGAAGACATCACACACGTGAAACTCAAGGTATCTTATACCAAGCTTCATAAGCCAGTACGTTATGGCCATGTGCTTTATCCCAGTTTTCATGAATGCTTTAGAGAATTAGCTCAATTCTCATAGGAAGCGGCCTCACTTCCACACTTATATAGGTGAGTCTATCAAGGATGCTCTCGTAACTATTACATCCCACCCGTATGGGCTATAGAACTCGTTAAGAGATTACAATGAATCTCAACCTCCAATATCGTTACGAGAAACATGTACTTACACCATAGGGAGGGATATTGTCATAAGACAAAAGTAGTACATGTACAACACTAATCACTCCATAATTCGTTGGTCTCCTTACCTAGTTCTTGGGATCTCCAGTCCCTAGGAGGTTGTATCCTTATAGGTGACTTATACATTCTTGGGCTTAAGTCTCATCCCCCTCGATGTATACCAGATCTTTTCTCTAGCTAGAGCTTTTGTAAGTGGATCAGCGAGATTATCGCCTAATCTCACATAATCAATATTGATCGCACCTTTGCTAAGGTATGATCTCACAGTACTGTGTTTTCTTCTAACTGATCTGGATTTTTCATTATAATACTTACTTTGCACTCTGCCAATGGCTGTAGTGCTATCACAGTGAATCAAGACAGGTGGCACTGGTTTTTCCCACATAGGCATCTCGAACAATAGTTCTCGTAGCCAACCTGTTTCTTCACTTGCCGAAGCCAAGGTAATTAGTTCGACTTCCATGGTGGATTTGGCAATTATATGTTGCTTTTTGGATCTCCAACATACAGCTCCACCACCTAATGTAAACATATAGCCTATTGTTGACATGGAATCTTTAGATTGAGAATTCCAATATGCATCACTAAAACCTTCAAGAACAGCTGGTTGCCTTTGATACATCAACTCATGGTTAATAATTCTTTTAAGATAACCCATAACACGATACATGGCATTCCAAAGTTCAAGACTAGGTTTACTTGTAAATCTACTACGAACACCAACAACGTATGCAATATCAGGCCTTGTGCAATCAGTAGCATATCTAAGACTGCCAATTATACTTGTATATTCTTTTTGATTCATAACATCAACATCAAGCTTAGTAGGATATAAATGATTTTGAGGATCAAAAGGAGTGCATGCAGTTTTGCAATCAAAATATTTGTATTTCCTCAAAATTTTCTCAACATAATGAGCTTGATCAAGAAATATGCCATCACGAGTTCTAGTAATTTTCATACCTAGAATCACATCAGCTTCACCTAAATCTTTCATTTTAAAATTCTTTTTTAACAAAGATTTGGTGAATTCAATAATTTTCATGCTAGTGCTGAAAATTAAAAAATCATCCACATACAAGCAAATGATAACATGCTCACTATTTTCAGATTTATAGTAGATGCATTTGTCACTTTCATTTGCTTTAAAACCACTAGCTAGAACACATTGATCGAATTTATCATGCCATTGCTTGGGACCTTGCTTCAACCCATATAGGGATTTAGTTAACTTGCACACCTTGCTCTCATGCCCTAGTTGTATGTAACCTTTTGGTTGGTCCATATAAATATTTTCTTCCAATTCTCCATTTAAGAAGGCTGTTTTAACATCCATTTGGTGAATCTCTAAGTTATGGATCGCTGCTATAGCAATTAAAAGCCTAATGGATGTTATTCTAGTGACCGGTGAGAAGGTATCAAAAAAATCAATATCCTCTCGTTATTTGAACCCCTTTGCAACCAACCTTGCTTTAAACTTGTCAACTGTACCATCATGTTTAAGCTTCTTCCTTAGAATCCATTTACAACCTATGGATTTACAACCCGGAGGTAAGCCAACTAACTTCCATGTTCTATTAGCCATTAGAGACTCTATTTCATCATTTATAGCTTATTTCCAAAGGTCAGAGTCTGGTGAAGATAAAGCTTCTTCTAGGGTAATAGGACTTCCCTCAACATTATATACAAGGTAGTCAGGGCCAAAGTCTTTCTCTACCCTTGCACGTTTGCTCCTTCTATGTTCTTCGTTTCTTACACTAAGAGGTTGTGAGGAACTTGCCTCGTGATTAGGTTGGGATGATTCTATGGTTTCGGTTTCTTCACCCCCACTGTCTTTGGATTTATAAGGAAACTTATCTTCATGAAATATCACATCCATAGATTCAACCACAACATTGTTCTTAAGATCAAAACACCTATAAGCTTTACTATTAAGAGCATAACCCAAAAAACGCAACGTGATGCTCTAATTCCCAATTTGGGAGTTTTAGGGTCAGAAATCCTCACAAAGGCTAAGCAACCCCAAATTCTAAGGTGTTCTAAATTTGGTTTTCTATTTCTCCACAACTCATAAGGAGTTTTAATGATTTTCTTTCTAGGTGTTCTATTAAGGGCATAGTTTGCAGTCAAGAGAGCTTCGCCCCAAAGATTCTTAGGTGCATCAGAGCTAGTAAGCATGGCATTAGTTAAATTGATCAAGGTTCTATTTTTCCTTTCAGCCACGCCATTAGAGGCTGGCGAATAAGGAGGGGTAGTTTCATGAACTATCCCTAAAGATTGTATATATGTGATAAGGCCTAAGGAGTCATATTACATGCCTCTATCACTTCTCAATCTTTTTATCTTCTTATCAAAACGATTTTCTACTTCCTTGATAAACACAGTAAGCATTTCAAAAGTATCACTTTTACTTTTTATTAGATAAACATAACAATATCTAGAAAAATCATCAATAAAAGTGATAAAATACCTTTTTCCACCACGTGTCAAATATACCTTCAAATTCACATATATCTGAATGAACTAACTCTAATAATTCAGAATTTCTTTCGACTTTGTGGTGAGGTTGTTTAGTGATTT
>JAVXUP010005239.1:0-21206 GCA_033070095.1 Escallonia herrerae | reverse complement strand
CAGCAGCTAAACCATCTTGAACAATTAAATTAATAATGTGACAAACACAGCGAACATGAAATAATTCACCATTAAGTACAGGTTGAAGCGTCTCCTTTAAAGCTGCAACAGCAACTTTATTATTAGAAGCATTATCAAAACTAACACTCATAATCTTATCCTTAATTTTAAATGTGGTGCATGCTTTTAATATAAGAATAGCAATGTTCATTCCATTGTGCGGATAAGGGAAGTGCTCGAAAGCGATGATTCTCTTGTGCATAACCCAATCTACATCAATCCAATGAGCGGTCACACAAGAATAACTAACAAAAGTATAAGGAGATTGCCAAATATCAGAAGTAAGACTAACTTTACCTTCAAATTTTTCGAAATAATCGATAAGGCGTGCTTTAGCAGCATTGTACTGTCGGAGTGCATCGGATCTAGTTGTGTTTCTATGAACCTTTTTGTATAAAGGTTGAACGTATGTGTTCATATATCTAGAGTGCTTAGGATTATCGGCAAAAGAAAAGGCTTGTTCATCATGAATAACAAATTCAGCGAGACCGTCTCTTTGCTCTCGCTGATTATAAACAAATAACTTACCGTCAAAAGATAACTGCGTTTGGGTAGGTTCGACGTGGCCTTGTCGAGGTGCACACAGAGGGTAATGCCTGTTAAGATGTCCATTACCACTACCAGACGAAAATAATTTAGCGCAGTACTTACATCGAGCTTTTCGGATGCCGTCCACCATAACTACATCGAAATGATTTCAACACTCGGCTTTCTTTTTTGTCCCCTTTTGGACTTCTGGCTCATTACCGGAGGCATTGCTCGGCCCTTCTTCATCATGACCAGGCATAGGGTTGAGATTATGCCACGGAGTAGTAGCTTCGCCAACCGAGCTGCGTCCTTGACTATAATGCGGGGGGTCTTCATCAGGCGTGTATTCAAAATGTGGAATGTTTTGATTGAACTCCCAATTGGCTTGGGTATCTATCATACAGCATATACTCATTCGTCCAGGAACGAATGGTTGTGTTGGTGCTTGGATTGGTGTTTGTGATGGCCGTGGCGCTGACGCTTGTGCTGGTGGTGGTGCTTGCGATGATGATGATGTTTTTCGTGATGACGATGCACGCCTCATTTTCTTCAATAATCCAGCCATATTTCGAGCTAAACTTTGTAAGAGTAACTAAATACACAAGTATAAGAGTAGTAATAAGAAATAACAATTAAAAGAATGAACGAGTAACAAATATTAGAGAGTTAGTAATTAAAAAGAATTTAGCAAGACTAGTAATTAATAAACAAGAGTACTAATTAGTAAATACTAGTAGTAATTAGCAAGTGTAGTAATTGGAGAGGAAAATAGTAGCAAAGCTTGTAGAAATATAGAATGTTTAGGTAAGAGAGAGTAAGAAGATTGGTGTGAAAAATTAGAGAGAAATGGTGTGAATTTATAGATTTTAGAAACTTCACAAAAGACCAAAATACCCCTACAAACTATCCGTTTATAGTTGTTGGGGAGGGTAAGAGTGTAAAGGAGTTGAAAAATATAAGTTAGACTAAAATACCCCCCAAACTAGTCGTTATATTGCTGTTGGGGGGGTAAAAGTGGAATTTTAGAAAAGGGGTGGAAGAAAGGGGGGAAAAACAAAAAAATTCAAACAAGTGGGGCCGCAGACCGGGCCAGACCCGGGCCGTAGACCGGGCCAGACCCGGGCCGCAGACCGGGCCAAACCCGTTTCCGGGCCGGGCCGGGCTTTTTCGCAGCAAATGAAGGCCTGGTCCAGGCCCAGGCCCCAAGCCCGCTGTGCTGGGGCCGCTACTGTTCATGGACGGGGCCGGGCCAGCCCGGGCCGGGTTGGGCCAGCCCGCGGGCCGCCCGGCCCATTTGACAACTCTAGTGTAAGGTAGCTAAAAAAAAGTTTGTAGTGTAGAGTGCTACATAGTGATAACTTGAGGGTGCCTAACGCAATTGATCCGGACTCCTCAGTGTGTATTTTCCTATGTTTCCCTTGAAATAATCTTGGTGGCAGTACGGAAATGAATCTGGTTGTCATGGCAAATCATCATCAAAGTCCTTTTCGTTTTTTTGAATCCGTACGGGAGAAGCACAGTCAGAGCATACTCGATATTCGTAACCGAGCAGAAGAGTGCCTCAAGAAAGATTATTTGGTAGGTTGGCTTGCTTCGTTTGTCTTTATCCTTCACAGCTTATTAGTATTATACAGGATTTTCTGGAGAATTATCGAAACGTATACGCATCTTTTTTCAGTAAATAAACTTTTCAAGCTATCAAGAACATCTTTTGATAAACCTTTGACCTAGAGCATCCTTGAAATGTTACTCTTCAGTTTACTAGTGGTGTTATTATAAACAGGTTGATCAACACACGTCTACAACTCCTAGGAGGCGAGTTATAGGAGTACTCGGCTGCTTGTCATCCATCGAGGAAGTGAAAAGTGTTGGTTCTCACAACAGACCAATATGCAGCAAACAAAAGCAAGATTCAGCAGCAACAACCGCCTCGTGTAGGAGTGTCACCAAATCGTAGCCCTTTTGCAGATGTCAATAAATTGGGATAGGAATACAAGCTTGAGCAACTATTCTTGTTGTAGCATGTATGTTGTCAGATTAGTATCGGATAGGAGCATCATTTTCACTGTAAATGCATCCTCATCAACTGATGAGCATTGTTCCGTTTCTGTCTGGTTCCAAAGTATACACTTCATAAACTTTCACTATGAAGATGTGTTGATGTATCTGGTGTGTCCTTTTGAGTTATACACATGCTGTTTTTCAGAAACTCGCGTGAACTCCCCCTACCCAGATTTACAACTTGCTGAAAATCTTTTACCTCAGTTTGTGCTTGAATCTTGAGTAGCTTTTATGGTTTAAATTGGAAAAAAAAATTGATTGTTATCGCGGTTAGAAAAATCTTCCTTCTACTTCCTGTATAGCGATAACAATCGTCTCTAAATGTTTTTAGTGACTTTTATTTAATGACGCTAAAAAAATGCTGCTAATAATTGTCGTTGAAAGTGTTAGAAGAAAAACCACTAGAAATATTTAGTGACTATTAATTGTCACTATACACAGGAATGGAGAAAAATTCCTACAACCTGAGTAGGAGCTGATGTTTGTTCTTCTAGTTTTATATTTTAGAAATAACAAAATGAATGATGGGATGCTCTTTTACTCCTTACATCCCTCATTCTCTCCGTCCATTTTAATGAAACATCTTTCACATGTCCTTACTTGTCGTTGCTACTCGAGAAATTACTTTAAAACCCATGTCATCAGATCCCCTCCTAGTAGTTTGTTTTCAAAATCGATAGGAGTAAATATCGCATAGTTTCTGACCACTATTCCGATCATTTATAACCATTAGACTGGGGGTTTGAACCACCTAATATTTTCCGTACCTCCCGGAAGGTATATTTCAACTTCAAAGAGTATTCCATCAATCATATAGTAAAGCAATTTTCGGAGAGTTTTGATCATGAAACCTCAAAGTAGGCATGTTTTATTTTATCTTCCTAATGAATGGTAGTAAGACCGAAGCACTATGAGCAAGTCTATGGTTATCCTTTACAAATGTCCTTCTATGCTTGAAAAAGGTCATGATCTAAAGAAATGGAGTATTAAATTCAAACCAGCATTGTGATTTTACTAAACAAGATCGACATTTTTGTTGTTATGTCACAACAACAAGATCTATCCAGCGCCTAAGAAAAAGGTAAAAGAGTATTATTATGCAGCTTTATGCAGGCCAAGAAAGCTTTACGCCTAATTCACCGTAATGAAGATTACATTCGTATATGTCTTTTTTGTGATATTTTGCTCTCATTTTCAGGAAACATGTGGTCTTTTACACTAATCCACTATAGAAAAGATAGATCTTCATCATCAGTGGCGGAACCAGGATTTCATCACAGGGGGGCTAAAAATATATCGAAGGAGATAAATATTTTTATAAGTAAAACAACACACAAAAACAAAGTGCACTTTTCGATAAAACAAAGTGCACTTTTCGACGAGGCTAAGTTCCGAATTATGTAAATGAAAAATTGTGGTGACGAGGTTGGTAAGGACCTTTCGACCAATACACTCGTCGAACTTTATCTCAAACATTAGGATCATAATCCAAAATATTCGGACGCAACTATGGATCCGCAATGAGCTAGTCAGAGTTGAACTTATTGCTAACTTTGCTTGAATGTCCGGAATGAATATCACGATACACAATGGGAACCTTGTCCCTTACTGTTGGAATCGAAGACTGTTGAATAGTATCTTGATTTCTACACTCATTCTTATTAAACTGCAATAATTTTTCCACCTTTACTTTCTTTTGAAAGAACTTTTCCATTCTGAAAAAATATATATTTTATTTTAAGTATCAATCCATCAATTATCAATCAAATAACCTAGTTAATTACAAATATTTTATTCTTTTACTTTTTCAGTCATGTTTTATTATCGCGTTAACCTAATTAACCTAATTTCAATCCACCATTTAACTAAATTACATATCCGACATCTTAATCCAATTGGGTCCCATCCTCCATCAACCATCTCAATTCTCAAATTCTCAAATGCTCAATTAACAACCTATAATCAGCAATTAATAATTTTAATTTTCAAATGCACAAATAACACAACCTAAAATTATCAATCAAATAATCAATGCTCAAATGGGAGAAAAATCCAATTGGGTCCCATCCTCCATCAATAATCTCAAATCTCAAGTGTTCAATGCACGATTAACATCCATAAAGCATCAATTAATAATCTAAATTATCAAATTTACAACTAACAACCTAAAATTATTAATCAAATAATCAATTCTCAATAGCAAAAGAAATTGTTCAAAATGCACACTGACCTCAGTCCTTAGAAGTCCTTAGAAATCAGAACGGTGTCGTTGTCGCAACGTCGCTGGCGGTGGGTTCTTCGCCGTGACCACCGGTGACTGAGGCTCAGAAGTCAGATCTGCTTGAATTTCACTATTTCAGGCGCCGTGCCCGCCGACCGGTGAGGTTCATCACTTCCTCGATTCGTCCGTCGGCTTGTAGATCTAAGCTAGATCTGGCCGGAGTTGGGGTGGGGACTGTCGGACTGGGGAGGGCCTTTGCGCTTCGGAATCGGGGCTTCGACAGACGTGAGACGACCACTTTCTTTGCCGTGAGGCCGTCCGTGATTCCGTGAGAGCAGGGGCGGACGTTGAGACCTTGACGGTGACCGGCGTTACCGATGAGGCGATGAGCCGATGACCGGTGGCCGTGGGAGGTGCCGCTGTGACTGAGAGAGTGAAAGGTGACTCCGATGAGAGTTCAACCGTCGACGACGAGTCGGCGACGACGAGAACTGAGTGAGATTGTGAGAGCCGAGAGGAGGAGAGAGAGAGAGAGAGAGAGTCGCGAGTGAAAAAAAACACTATATATAATTTATTTATTTTTCAAAATCTGAGGGGGTGCTATAGCCCCCCTCGTACATATGTAGTTCCTCCCCTGTTCATCGTACACAAGTCGAGGAGAGTGAATTTGTGTCAATCATAAGCTTTTTGATCGTTCTGCTTAAATTATTGTGCATTGTTCTGTTTACCATTGACATTCAATAAATTATGAAAACGTCATTTATACGACATTTAAATTTAGATCACAAATACTTTATACGTTTTATCAACTAAAATTGACTAATGACTACTAAAGATGTCACTACTAGCCACAATACTCTCTCTATATGTATATAATGGGTGTCATGAGATCTGCAGATATAATTATTGTGTGTGTAGAGATGATCCATTGCACACGAATAAATTTTGGCTGCTACCCGATTGTAGGAATCTTCCTCCAACCACATATATAGTGACAATTAATAGTCACTAAATGTCTCTAGTGACTTTTCTGTTAACACTTTCAGCGACAACTCTTAAAATTACTTTTTAGCGTCACTAAATAAAAGTCACTATAAAGATTTAGCAACCATTAATTGTCACTACATGGGGGGTAGGAGGAAGATTCCTTCAACCAGGGTAGCAGCCAAAATCTTTCCGTTGCACGCGCTGTCGACTTTACTTAAGGTAAGTTGCTAGCGCCATCTGACCGTCTATCTATTGCGGATGGACGTGTCAGATCTATTTTCTTTTAAGTAAAAAAGTTAGATCTGGTTTGTCCATCTGCTATAGATGGACGACCAGATTGCGTTAACAACTTATTTAAGTTGTTAGCACTGGCAACTTGGGTTAAGTTGTCCGCGCGATTTGGTTGTCCACACTAGAACTGTGGAAGGCCCAGATTTTTTTTTCATTTTTTTTAAGTCTCTTTGCCACATAATGTAGCGAACAATATGACAAAATTGCCCCTGACCTCGCACGCAAAGAAGCAAAAAAAAAGGTGTGCAATACTGTCGTCCGCTACACTATGTAGCGGACGATTGTATTCCACAGAGGGAACAACACTGCAAGAGAACCTTTCGCTCAATCAACCATGTCTCCATGTCTCATCTCCAAATCCACCATCTTCCCCGACCAGAAATCAACCGCTGGAGACCTGAAGCTCTCTGTCTCCGACCTCCCTATGCTCTCCTGTCACTACATTCAAAATGGCGGCCTCTTCACCCGCCCACCTTTCCCCATAACCGAACTCATCGCCCTCCTCAAGCGCAGCCTATCTCAGACTCTATCCCACTTCCCCCCCTCTCGTTGGACGTTTCAAGACAGACGTCGACGGTTATATTTATATCACCTGTAACGATGCCAGCGTCGAGTTTGTTCACTCAAATGCCGACGGCGTATTAATACAAAAGCCCATTTTGGGCGTCCGGGTGACGGAGCTCGCCAACAACTTGTTCATTTGTTGCACCATAAATCACGCTGTCACCGACGGGACGTCCTTCTGGAACTTCTTCAACACGTTTGCCTACTGATTACGGCTTCTCTGTGCAATACAGTTGACAGTATTGAACACCTATTTTTGCTTCTTTGCATGTTCGGGGTCAGGGGCAATTTTGTCAAAATATTGTTCGCTACATTATATATATAGTTATGCAGATCTCATGCGACCCATTAAATCTGTGTTCTAAAAAAAAGTCAACCTTCTCGGATGATTTAGAGCACATGTGCCTGAGATATTTTCACTTGAGGTGACTATTTATTTGTAGTCTAGATTGATTGAGGAGATAACATTAGCCAATTGAGCTAATATGGTTGACTTGCGAACAATGGGATCTATTTGTCTGTTAAAATGAATCTTAATCTTCTTCCTGTGTGTCACGTTTGACATGAAAAATATAACCACCAATGAGCCATCGCCATTTGTCACTTTTTTTTGCGGTTAAATATAGTCATAAGCCAAGGACATGCATGTCTTATATATTTATATATATATATATATATATATATATATATATTAAATCTTTTCGAAACACTCTAAAATCTTTGTCTTAAGAAAATTACAATAATTATACTTTTCTAAGGTAACTATAACCTCTCAGATACTTGGCTCTTACTATGCAAAGAGAACCTCCTTAGCTCTACATAAATATATCCTCACTTTTACGCCATCGAAGGTGCCACAAGGAATGCAGTCCGAGTCAGATGTCAAGTATGCTGACATGAGAAACAGTAAGAATAAAATAAGGATAGAGACCAAGGGTTTTCCAGACAGAGCGTGAATAGTGACAGTACTGTGAGGGCGATGGCGATGGCGATTGACCGAGGGTTGCTAGACGGGATGGCAGAGATTTAAATGTGTATAGCCAGGATGAGATTTCAACAAATGTTTATCAAAGATTCTTTATGGGATCCAACTCTTGTTAATCACCAATTGTTCGTGTTGTATTTTATAGATCCGCATCCAGTCCGATCCGATTTTTATCCACGACACCTTCCATGTCCAATTTCTTTCTGGCACCTTGCATTGGATAATCAACCAACCACCTAAGCACCACATTTATGAAAGTGAAGATAAAAGGAAAACGTCATCATCCAAAAAGTCTCCTAAACCTTTTGTCAGTTAAGCATATATGTAGTTCTTCGGTCTTTGGTTTGAGGAAATTGTACGTAGACTAAGGCCCTGTTTGACAAAGTTTTTTTTTTTAAGTTCTAGAAACTGAAAAAAAAATTGCATTTGGTAACCATTTTTTTTTTCAGTTTAAAAACCTAGTTTTTAAATCAATACTATTTTTAAAAACTCAAATTTTGAGTTTTTTTTTTCAGTGTTTGTTTTTTTTTTTAGGCCACCACCGCCGCCACCGCCACCGCAAATCACCACAAAAAAAAAAAACTGGGTTATCAAACACCCACTTATTTTTGTAAAAAAAATAAAATTAAACTACTCTTTAATTTTTTTTTTAAACTGAAAACTAAAAAAAAAGTTGTCAAACAGAGCCTAAGCAGAGCTTCATTCTTTGCAGACTCTGGCAGCTTTGACTCCATGAATGGTTCCGTTGGGCTCAGCCATGAAACTGGGCACTAAGAACGAAAGATAAAAAAAAAAAACCTTACTTGGCGACCATATTGTGTGTATACATTTAATCCCTTCGACCTTCCCCAGTTGATGCTCCGTCTTCATCAAGTAAAGTTTGACCTTCGAATAGTTGAAGTCGGCTATTTAAGCTCTACTAGCATAATAGTGTGACTCGTTAAGCGCTTTTAAGCATGACACGGAGTTGGTCGCGAAAAACCGAGTGGAGGAGACAGTATTTCGCGTCTTTGTTGTTTTTATTTTCATAAGCTACTTCAAAGAAGATGAGAACATGATTGGTGTTCTTCCCACCACACCGCACAATTGCAAGTTGCAGCTTATATATAAGTTGATTTAGCTTTCCCTTGTAAACACTTAGGTAAGATTAGTCAAATGGAAGAGGCCATTTCTCCTAAAATGACTAGTTAGGAAACCTAGACAAGTTTATGAAAGATCTTGATAGTCACTCATTCCTTTATTAAGGAACGTAATGCAAAGTTAATCAGTTGAAGTTGCAAACTTAATCAGTTGAAGTTTGTTAAAAGGTGAAAAGTTGTAGAGCTACATTAGTAAGGAAACAAGTCTCTATAGATTATGATGCTGCCCCCAAGCATGTTCCAACTTGGGAAGAAATGGGACAAGCAAGCTTGAGAAAACGTCACCACTTAGCCAAATTATAGAGATAAAATAGTGTTACATTAAACAATGGCGTCACCTTCAAATTTGAAGATAAAATGGTGTGATTAGAAGAGATATGATCCTAAGCTACATACTAGTTTAGACCCAAGTTGAAATGATTATGGATGCAAAACCTTGGTTTGAAAGCTCTCCAGGATTATAAATGGTGGTTGAGCTGTCCAAGTAGCTGTAACCCTTGTAATGTCACTTGTTATAGTATGCCTATCTAATGGGCAATTAGGTCAATGAAGCTTGTGAATGGCTTCATATCTTCGGGGTACTTTCTCCGTTCCATAATTTTGATCTCAAGAACGAGTGAGTATTCCGAATCTTTTTTTTTGTTTTTCAAAATATTAGAGGTAGCTTTAAATTAATATCATCGAGGTGACTCAATTCCAGTCAAACATGTTCAAATTTAGTCCTTGTAAAATTTAGTAATTCCGAGTGAGCATTTTGCATCCTTGCTTTCATTCTTCAAAATATGAAAGGTTTAATCTCATCGAGGGAACTCAATTCTCAATATTTTTGAAAGGAAGGAGGGTGTCAAATTAAGAGCGCAGGGAGTGAAAGATTGCACCACACTTTTATTTAATGAACGGTTGTGACCGAATGAAATTGTTAAAGCCCCACATAGGATCTAAACGGATTTTTTTTTTAACACCGGTCAATCAAGTGAACTGAATCCGATTCTTATACTTCGATATTCTCTTTCTTTCTCTTGAGCAAATTTTTTACGTTCAACTTAATGGTGTTCATCATTCAAAATAATCATTCAACATTTAACTAATTGTCTCAAGTAAGTCATTGCAGTTCATGCTGTGCGCTTCCCCACGTTAGTCTTTTGATACGAACGCTCATAATTATCCATCACAACTAAAGCTCATGATCATACAGGTGATAATTATTGTAGTGAACACATTTTGTACTTATTTCTACATTTTTAATCCTTTTCTGGGATCTAATTGTACCTCCCTCTCATGGATTGCATGATTACATTTCTTCCCAGACAACTAATAATTGGTAAATTTGGATTTTGGAATTGGATTAGAAGTGAGTACTTGGGATATTATCAACTTGATGCAAGGACTCTTTTGCACCAAAGAAAATGTTTATGGCTACCAGGGCATCATGGCCAACTTATTAGAAATATGTATTACATGCAAGTGCCACTAGCTACGTGAACCATGTCAATAGGCTAATCTACATTTTCTCCCCTTTATTGTGTGTTTGGAAAGTGGCAATTAAATTTAAGGGCTTTTAACTATTATAAATCATACAAGGCAAATCGCTATCGCTTCTGGAACAAAAAACAAACTTCTCATCTAATGTGTGAATCATGATCATTTGTTCATGCTTAGCCACTAATAAGCTTGAATGACCTCTAAAGTGCAACAACAAGACCACAATTTGATCAGACAAAAAAAGGAAGTGCATGCTCAGTACTATCATCTCATATAAGCTGAGGAAGCTGTTAATCACCAAAAAGCTTTTTGGTGATTAACAGCTTCCTCAGCTTATATGAGATGATAGTACTGAGCATGCACTTCCTTTCGCTTTTTGGTGATTAACAGCTTCCTCAGCTTATATGAGATGATAGTACTGAGCATGCACTTACTTTTCTTGTCTGATTAAATTGTGGGATCATAAAAAAGTCCAGGTCCACGGGTCACTTAACAAGGTACTCCCTCCGTCCTTAAAAAATGATCATATTTTCTTTCTGGGTCGTCCCACAAAAATTGATTACTTCCAAATTAGGAAAGATTTTGTAGGTATTTTTACATATTTATCATTTTTATACTTTTTTTATTCTATTTTTCTTACCACATTTAATTCTCTACCAACTCATTTTCTCTTTCCTGACCGATCACTTTACATTTTTTTATTCTATTTCTTTCTCCACATTTAACACTCTACCAACCAATTTTCTCTTTCATGGCCCACTCTCTTCTCCCCTATCTCTAAAGGGTAAAATGGAAAAGACACACAATATATAACATAAATCCTTATTATACTTGCAAAGTCAAATGGATCGATCTTTTAGGGACGGAGGGAGTATTATTTATCAAAAAAGTGGATGGTGAACAAATTATAGGGGCAAAAAAAGTCCATCAAGTGGCTATAAATTACTTTTCAGAATTCCTAGGCACCCCTGTGGTCTAGACTCCAAGGACAAGAGACAAATTGAACTCTATCATTAAAAGTAAAGTGGCAACTCAGGATCAACAGATGTTGGATGCATGTATATGTGATAGGAGTGAGCATTTAAACCGTTGAAACCGATTCAACCATGTAAACCGAACCAACCAATCCATATATTTCCAAACCAATCTAAAAATTAATCGGTTTAGTTTTTTTTTTTTCTCCAAACTGTACATTCGGTTTGATCGGTTCGGTTCAGATTTTTTTGAAACCGCAGAAATTGAACCAACCGTATATAGTATAACATATCTATATTTTTAGTAATCCTAGTTATCTAACTACTCATGTAAAATAGGATAAACCTAAATCCTTTGACGTAACACATATTTTTTACTCGCCGCTTACATCTCACTAAGTGTTATTAATTATGATAAAACATTCAGCTTTTGTGGAGCTTATTAGCATGTCTAAGTTATTAATTTTTGGGCCTAAATTTGCTCAAAATTGAGTTTGACCCAAACCGATTAAATCGTTCAAACCGATCCGTTTAATCGCAGAAACCAAACCATTCAACCATGGTTCGTTTTTTTTTCAAACCGAACCGTGCTCACCCCTAATATGTGACCAGGAAGTGAAAGATGCTATGTTCTCTCTAGAACCCAACAAAGTCCTTGGACCTGATGGATATAGTGTAGAGTTTTTCCAACATAACTGGGAGGTGGTGGGTAATGAAGTTATAGCTGTTGTCAAAGAAATGTTCAACCAACAAGCATGTATCTAGGGGTTTAACAACACTGCTTTTACTCTGATTCCTAAGACTTGTCCAAGCACAATAAGAGATTTTAGACTTATAGTATGCTATAATGTTATCTATAAATGTGCTTAAAAATTCTCTGCACAAGAATCAAGAAGGTACTTCTCATGCTAATATTAAAAAGAGAATTTGCTTTTGTGGAGAATAGAAGGATAGCTGATAATATCCTCTTTATGCAAGAAATAGTGGGAAATTATCACAGAACTGCGGGTATGCCTAGATGTGTAATAAAGGTGGATATACAAAAGGCTATAATTCAGTTGGTTGGAAATTCTTGTAAGTAGTGATGGAGTGTATGCATTTTCCTAAAAAATTTCTGAAATGGACAACGCAATGTGTCAAAACAGCAAGATTCTTCATTTACCTCAATGGAAGCATGGAGGGTCCTAGCCTAAGCAAAACTCAGTTTACTTAGCTGGTGTGGATAGTGATACTACTGCACAGTTAATTGAAATGATTGGTATACCTATTGGAAAACTGATCGTGACTTATTTAGGGGTATCTCTCGTATCCACAAAATTACAGTAGTGTGCTTGTGAAAAACTAACCAAAAAAATATCCAACTAGTCAACTAAATATCTATCAAATATAGGAAGGGTGCAACTAGCTATATTTATCTTAATAAGCATGCAAGTATACTGGTGCATCATTTTTATTCTACCGTAAAAGATTATCAAGTAAACTGAAAGCAAAATTAGGGTTTTCATATGGCAGGGGTAAGGATGTAAAATGCTATAGAGCCATAGTAGCTTGGAAAAAATATGCTTACTAAAGAAAGAAGGAAGAGTGGAATAAAGCAGCAATCTGTAAGCACTTGTGGGATCTTGCACATAAAAAAGATTCCCTTTTGGTCAAATGGTGTCGCATTTTCATCATCAAAGATAAGCATTTATAGACATTTAAACCCCCTACTAACATTTCTCTACTAATATGTCTTGGACATGGTGTAAGATAATAAAGATCAGAGCTTGGATTGCACAAATTTACAAGTATAAGGTGGGCAATGGAACTATAGTTTGGCTGTGGAAAGATAGATGGTTACCTAATGGTATAGTGATGGAAGTCTATGGACAAAGAATTGCGTATGACTCATGCATGAACTTTGAGGCTAAAGTCTATGAAACATATACAATGGAACTTGGCAACTGCCATCAATAAGATCCCCAGCTTTGAGAGATTTCAACTCTGTTCTAGCAATTGCCTGGGCCTAACACTTTGGTTCATGATCAAGTATTATGGACATTGAGCACTAACAGGTAGTTCACTATTAAGTTTGTTTGGGAAGGAATAAGAACTAAAGCAGGAATGACACCTTGGTGGAAACTATTATGGTTCCCAGGACATATCTCAAGATGTCCATTGATGCTGTGGCTCTTATGTAATGGAGGAATCAGAACAAAAACCAAGCTTAGGTCCCCGAACATTATATCATAAGACACCTGTCTTATGTTCTATGCACCCTGAAAGAAAAGATCACTTGTTCTGGCAATGCTCATTCACTCCAAAACTATGGGAACTGGTTTTCAGAAAGTTACAAGTGATCAAAAGCCCGACATCATGGAAGCACAGGTTAGAATACACATGCAAGCACTTCAGAGGGAAGAGTCTAAGAGCAAAACTCTGCAAAATAACAGTGGCAACTACATGCTATGAGTTGTGGCAAGAAAGGAATGCAAGAATCTTAAAAAATCAAAACTCTTCAGTTTAGGGGCGTATATTTGCAATACAGTAATGAGTGAGATATAGAACATACAGTTGAAAGAAAAGCTCCTAATAATGTCACCAATCAAGCAATATGCTCAACCTGGGAAATTGACAAACAAATTCTATTTGATCCTCATGCAAATAAGGAAGATAATAGTATAAGAGTGAGGAATGTATGACCGAATACTATGAGTACATAAGACATTATAAGTATTTTACTTTGAATAATAATACACACACGGGACCTTTTACCCAAAACAAAGACCTCTAAAGTGATGTTTTTGTCGCTCATTTCAAAGGCGTAATATATCATTCGTCTCATTGAACACTGTTTTTCAATCTAAAACCATTCTGATGAGGTGATCCCAGGCCTCGATCCGAGTAAAACGGTCCTTATGTATAGTGTGGAATATGAGGTATCTTGGACCATATTAAAGTCTGATGTCCAATTGAAAAGCATGCTCAAAGGAGGAGAAGCCCACCAGATATAAAAACTGATTCTAATCTCCATATTTAATCGATGTGAAACTTTAAGATTCAGGCTAAATATATTTTGTTTATGGAGTTTTGGGGGGACAATTTCTAGCGTAGGTGGGAATCAATCACCACCGGTGATTCACTACAATACCAAAAAACTTGATGGACTAAACTAGCTAACACCCTCCTTTCATATCATATTAGTTTCCTAAAATTTTATATTAACTTATTGAATTATCGCGATGGTCATATATATATATATATATATATATATATATATATATATATATATATATATATATATATATATATATATATATATATATATATATATATATATAGGGAGCTGATCCATTGATAGCGCTAGCAAATGGAGTTAAGTTGCTAGCGCGATCTGACCGTCCATCCTGAAAGATGGACGGTCCAGATCGCGCCTTTTTCCAAAACTGATCCCCGTCCGCCATACTGTCTCGCGGACGGGAGTTTTACCTTTTTGCCCTCCTCCCATGTCCGCGAGACTGTCTCGCGGACGCCTTTCTGTTCCTGACATGTGTCAGGAAAAAGGCGTCCGCCATACTGTATGGCGGACGATCTCTAGGCTGACACATGTCAGGGCCTGTCCCCTCGGTCGCCTATAAAGTCTCGGGCGTGAGCCCCGAGAACTGTCCCCTGGTATCTGTATGGCGTCAACTCTCTCCTGCTATAAATATTTAATCAGATCGGGGTATTTATATTATTGTAGCGGACGGCGTCCCCTCTCTCGAACATCTAACCTAAAGCCGCTACCCCATCTACGGCGACCCACATCTCCGGTCACCCACATCTCCCCGCCGACACCACCGTCCTCCCCTCAACGACGATCTCGATGGCTTCTGGATCGGAGACCACCTACGCCTACGATTATATTGGCAACTTGCACCTGGTAGGCAAACACTTTTTCAAAGTCATGATGCCGGGATTTGAGCATGAACTTGTAGGCTATCCCTCTTTCTCTTTCTCTGTATTTTCGTGTGTTAAAAGTTTGATCTTTTGTTTTTCTTAACCAAAACTAACCTATTTTTTGTATTTTGTGTTTGGTAGGACATACCGGAAGCATTTACCAATCAATTTACAACAATTCATGATAGTGCAAGATTATATAGCCGCAAGGGGGCATGGCAGGTTGAAATCAAGCTGAAGCCCGGCCGATCCCAAAAAAAGGAATTCGCAGAGGGTTGGAACGTCTTCGTGCGCCAGCATGGCCTCGAACTCGGGGACTTTGTAGTGTTCGAACACCTTGGGTGGTGGGATTTTCAAGTTGTAATCTTTGAACGGAGCGCTTGTGAAAAGCTTTCGTACCCCATTTGTGAACCATAGTTTATTATAATAAAAATATTTATGTTCTTGTTTATTATGTTTTCAAATTTTTTCTTGGTTAATTGTGCCTTTTTTTGTTGCCTCGATATATTGATATATTGAGATCGTTGATTATGAATTGTACATTATTTTTTGGAAAAATTGAGATTGTTGATTCCGTCGCTAAAACAAGTCTTTGGGCGTCAGTTTATTAAAATAGCATTAACGTACTATGTCGCTAAAACAAGTCTTCGGGCCAATTTATTTCAATTTATTAAAACTGCATTACGGGCGCCAATTTATTCCAATTTATTACATTACGCCACATTGTATAGTTCTATATATATAGCGGATATAAGGCCCTCCGCTTAGGCCGGGTTCGGGAAGGTCGGGAACTAAGGCCCCGTTTGACAAAAAAAATTTCCCTCTTTTTTTTTCAGTTTTAAAAACAGAAAAAAAATGTCTGGTCCGTGCCAACCATTTTCTGCGGTAAGTATATCCGCGATACTATATAGCGGACAGTTTGGACTAAGTGTAGAAAAAACTAAGTGTTGGAGAGGTGGAAGTAAGTGTAGAAGAAAAAAGTAAGTGTAGAAGAAAAAACTAAGGCCCCGTTTGACAAATTTTTTTTCCCTCTTTTTTTTTCAGTTTTAAAAACTGAAAAAAGTGTAGAAAAAACGAAGTTTTGGAGAGGTGGAACAAAGTGTAGAAGAAAAAACTAAGTAGTGGTATTCTAAGTAGCGGACGTAGAGAACACAACCAAAAACATTCTGCGGGGCCGTCCGCTATACTATGTAGCGGACGTAGAGAAGATGTGTCGTCCGCTACATAGTATAGCGGACGTAGAGAAAACTACCAAAAGTCTAGCGTCCGCGATACTATATAGCGGACAAGGAACAGACCCGCGAGACTATATAGCGGACGGCAAATGTATATTGTCCAGCGGACAGCAAATATATATATTCAAACCCAAAAGAAAGTCCCCCTATAACTTCTACACTCTTCTTCTCCCCGTGTTCTTCCTACTCACAAATATTCCCAGCGGCGTTGGCAAGCAGATCTGCGCAATTTCTTCATAAGAGCAGCTTTAATCCCCCCCTAATAGATCACGTAAGTTCACAAAATCAATCCTTTACATGTTTCTAATCTATAGTTGTGATCAATATTGCGTTTTATGCGTGGTTTTGATTATGCATTGAGCATGTGCTAGCGGTGATGAGGATTTATATATGTATGTATTTGTTCATGTGCTAGCGTTTGTAAAATCCAATTCCATAGTTTCAGTTGCAAAAAATGGAATTTATCCCTGGACCAGAAGATCCATCCGTGTTATACGACCAAGCCAACCATATCAGTACGCTCATATGGGATGGTGGAGTAAGATACATTATTTATCAACTTTCTTATTATTACGAACGTTGTTTTACCGTTCATTTTGCTCAAATTGTATTTATTAATAATTCGTAGGAAAGAGAACTTCTCACCACCGTAGAAGTATCTCGCGAGTTCACGAGATGGACCTTGAACAATTCCCAGAAAAGCATACTGCGTGGAATTGGGTTTGGGATTTTCACGCATGGGCAGATCTTTCAACAGCTTGACCGGGCCTTGATAGGTGCCCTTGTTGAGAGGTGGAGAAGTGAAACGAATACGTTTCACTTCCCGATCGGAGAGATGACGATTACCCTAGAAGATGTAGGGTTCATCTTGGGGTTGCCGGTGACGGGGCGGCCGGTAATTGCTCCTCCGTCAGACGCAACGAATAAGAGAACAGCGCGAGACTTCTTCACTTCGATACCCCAGGATCAATTTAGCACTGGTGGTATAAAGTTGAAGTGGTTGGTAGATACCTACGGGGTTTTGCCGGAAAACTATACGGGCCGTGAGCTTGTGGTGTACACAAAGGCCTTCCTCTTGTGGGTGATGGGAGCAATTTTATTCCCAACGACGTCGAAGAACACGGTCAGCGTGAAATATTTACCGTTGTTGGGTAACCTGTCGGAGGTTGGGGATTATGCCTGGGGTGCAGCGGTTCTTTCGTATCTGTACCGAGCATTGCACAAGGCAACGAGGCCCAACTCCAAAGCCATATGTGCATGTCTCTCGCTATTGCAGGTATATCATATAAATCATGTCTTCGTTATTGTGTTTTATTTTTGTTGAATCGACGATATAAATATAATTTTTTGATGTTCTCAGGTGTGGTCTTACGAACACCTTGCTCCCGGTGCACCAACGCGTAGGGATGGAACCGACAAAGTCTGGCCTCGGTTGTGTGCTTGGGAGTACAGCCGGAGGGCTAGCCACTACAAGAGGAGAGTCGATCCCCATCACAACATTACGTACTATCGAGGGGAGTTCGACCGTCTATCTCCGGGCCAAATGCGTTGGGCACCGTACATACGTTTGGCGCGACGGGTGGGAGAGTCGTTCGTCTTCACGCTCTCCGGGTTGCAGCGCACACCCCTGATCCATTTCGAGGTCGCAGAGTGGCAGCTGCCCGACCGAGCAATGCGCCATTTTGAGTTGGAGCAGGGTTTGCCAGTCGATGCCCCGGATATGAGGGTTAACAGGAACCCACCGGATGTCGGAGTGTTTGGCACCGCCAATGCGTACGAATTGTGCGCGGCCGAAATAGAGCTTTGGACTTCTTGGCAGGACACACTGGCGGCCATCGTCTCGGAGCCAGACCCCGTTATCAGCATCGATCAGTACGATGAGTGGTACTACCGCATCACGCGGAGGAGAGTAGCCCCTGTAAACTTTGAACGTGGGGAGAGGTATGCGCCTAGGGGTCAGATCGATGAGCGTATGGCATACAATCTCGTAAGTTGCCCAACAAGTCTGACTTGAACCAAATTAGTTGAATATAAATGTCTGATTGAAGTTACTTAATTTTTTATCTCTTTGGATGTAGGTTAATGCCTCGCTTGCATTCTTCCAGAAGTTGAGTGAGCGGAGGGATCTGGTGAGCGCAATGGGCGAGGATCTTTGCCAACAGGCTGCGACATTGGCTTTAGGCTGCGGGAATTTTTTGCGCCAAGCATCGGGCCAGTCTTCGGGAGTAAGCCCGGGAATGGGTTATACGGGCGTCAGCCAGGGATACGGTGATCCCTCTGGACAGGCTTCAGGGGTGAGTCAGGGAGTTGGTGGTACCTCTGAAGCGGGGATGGGACAGGCTCAAGCGTCGTGGGGCGATTACAGCGGCCCCTCCTTCAATTTGTTCCCGGAACCCCTCTCTCAAGTCACGCAAGACTTTCCTTTCGGAAACTACGGTTTCTCCGAGGCACTGCCCATTGTCCCGTGGGCGGGACCAGTTGGCGGCCCCGAAGGGGAATATCAGCCGGCCGAAGAAGGAATTGGAGGCCAATATCCCCCGATCGACCCCCGAGGGCAATATCCGAAAGGGCATCCAGCCAGGCCCCTAAAGCCGCATAAATGCGATCTAATCCGAGCCCGTTATTTTAGCGGGGCCCCCCAAGACGGAGCGTCGTATGACGTGGATCACCCCGAGGGCTTGGATTACAATGCCTCTTGGACAGAGATCGCCTCGCTGGCGCCGGGATCTTGGTTAGACAGCGGTGTCATCTCGCACTACGTGCAAATTCTGAGGCAAAGGTGTCGGGAGCATCCAGACATCGGTCTGCGCGTGTTTATCTTGGATGCTTTTTTCCATCAGCTCCTAGTACAAGAGTGGCACGACTGGGGCAATGCAAGGAAGGGGAGAGGCATGGCCCAGTGGAAACCGTCCCCTAACCTACAAGCATATCTTGCTAGGGATAGTCCAGTAAGCGCAAGTGTTGCCGACGTGTTTCTAATCCCCTTTTTAGGGAATGCGCACTGGTACTTGGTTTGCTACGAACCATTACAGAGCACGGTTTCAGTCGTCGACAGTCTCTACGACGATACCGACGTGATGCCTGTGATTGATATGTACCGAGGCATAGGCCAGTTGGATGCCATGGTAAGATCCTGTTTCCTTCTTGTTGTAACTTGCATATTATAAAACTGATTAATCTTATTTTGCTAGCTATGTTTAATGCTTATTATGGTTCTCGCAGAATCTTTTTGCTGCCCTGGTCAATGGTAGGCGTCGGGAGAAGGTATCGCGCAGGCCGGTCCTCATTTTCCGATTAAAGAGGAGTAGGCCCAAGCAACATAATTCCTCGGACTGCGGCGTCTTCCTCTGCATGTACATGGATTACATTTGCCGGTCTGAGAGCCTCAAGAAGACTGTCTGGAGCGAAGAATGCATACAAGACTTTAGGTATAGGATTGCTTGGCAAATTATAAATGGCCGGCCTAGAGCTATTAGGTTTATTGTAAATCCGTGTAAGGAACATAATTCCTGCGAGAGATGATGTTCCCCAATTCACATTGTAACGTTACAACACTTTTTTAACCCAAAAAATTTATTGAATGCGATTGATTTTATTGACCAATGTGATTTAACGGTGGGAAACCAAGTGTTGGATATCTGTCTATCTGCAGGGCAAGTGTTCAAAAAATAACAAAGTGATCGATAATATGTGTATCTGCGGGGCTGTCCGCTACATAGTATAGCGGACGCAGAGAAGTGAACCAAAACCAAAAAAAAACTAAGTGTTGCAGGGGGGTATTCTGCGGGCCGTCCGCTAAGTAAACCAAAACCAAAAAAAAACTAAGTGTTGCAGGGGGGTATTCTGCGGGGCTGTCCGCTACATAGTATAGCGGACGCAGAGAAGTGAACCAAAACCAAAAAAAAACTAAGTGTTGTAGGGGGGTATTCTGCGGGGCTGTCCGCTACATAGTATAGCGGACGCAGAGAAGTGAACCAAAACCAAAAAAAAACTAAGTGTTGCAGGGGGGTATTCTGCGGGGCTGTCCGCTACATAGTATAGCGGACGCAGAGAAGTGAACCAAAACCAAAAAAAAACTAAGTGTTGTAGGGGGGTATTCTGCGGGGCTGTCCGCTACATAGTATAGCGGACGCAGAGAAGTGAACCAAAACCAAAAAAAACTAAGTGTTGTAGGGGGGGTATTCTGCGGGGATGTCCGCTACATAGTATAGCGGACGCAGAGAAGTGAACCAAAACCAAAAAAAAACTAAGTGTTGTAGGGGGGGTATTCTGCGGGGCCGTCCGCTACATAGTATAGCGGACGCAGAGAAGTGAACCAAAACCAAAAAAAAACTAAGTGTTGTAGGGGGGTATTCTGCGGGGCTGTCCGCTACATAGTATAGCGGACGCAGAGAAGTGAACCAAAACCAAAAAAAACTAAGTGTTGTAGGGGGGTATTCTGGGGGATGTCCGCTACATAGTATAGCGGACGCAGAGAAGTGAACCAAAACCAAAAAAAAACTAAGTGTTGTAGGGGGGTATTCTGCGGGGCCGTCCGCTACATAGTATAGCGGACGCAGAGAAGTGAACAAAAACAAAAAAAACCTAAGTGTTGTAGGGGGGGTATTCTGCGGGGCTGTCCGCTACATAGTATAGCGGACGCAGAGAAGTGAACCAAAACCAAAAAAAAACTAAGTGTTGTAGGGGGGGTATTCTGTGGGGCCGTGCCGCTACATAGTATAGCGGACGCAGAGAAGTGAACCAAAACCAAAAAAAACTAAG
>JAVXUP010005238.1:0-21213 GCA_033070095.1 Escallonia herrerae | reverse complement strand
CAACAAAAGAAAAAGTTAATACATAACACCGAAGCTAGATCGGCAAGAGAGATACAAAAAGACCCAGTAATGACCACAAGAGAAGCTACATGGAATCTAGAGGTCCTGATGGAAAGACCATCACACTAAAAATGCGAAATAACATTCTAAAAGCTGCAATGGTTTGTCTGTACACTAACCGATCACCCAAAATCAATACGTTCAAACCATGACGAAATCAGACGAATATGGAGTAGGGGAGCTGCCATTCACTCTGGAACCATCGGTTAGATGGGGTATTGGCCACTTTTCTACAAGAGAATAACCTCCACCTGATGATCTGCACAAGACCTGCTAAACAAGAAACCACATCAGTATACTTATTCTGGAAGGAATGAGAATTTTGCTCTCGTCAGATATAGTACACCAACGCCGCAAACGCTATTCGGCAGACCGATGCCGAAAATCCCGGGCCCTGCCACTCAGAGGAAGCTCTATCAATCATACCCTGCCAACTCAACAAATGCCAGTTAAAATTGCATTTCTTTTGAATAAAAGACCATAATCTGAACGTGAAAGGGCAATTAAAAAATAGATGATTATCGGACTCAAAAGGAATGCGACAGAAAACACAACTCATGCTAGGAATGACATGAAAAGCAAATAGCCTATCCTGCGTACTTAACCTCTCCCTAATGGCCAGCCATAAGACAAAGTTATGATGTGGAACATGCCACTTACACGATAGTAAGCATGCCCATCTAGCTGACGACCGCTTATGACGAAGGGCTTCCCACATACTCACAATGGAGAAATCCCCAGAACCACTAACCGTCCAAACTATCCTATCAGGCGTATCCGGGGCAGGACGAAAAGAGCTAGGGGTACTCTCGCGCAACTCCATGAGCTCAAGGGTATTGGACACTGGCCAGCACCACGATGAGCCAATGATCACATCAGAAACCAATCGCCTATCTAGACCCGAGTCAAAAATAATCCTACCAGAAAGGGTAGGAATGATAGGGCCAGTCGGGTGCCACCAATCAAACCACAGAGAGATCCTACTACCATCCCCAACGATATACTGAGGGAAAGAGCGAATCATATCCCTAACCATGAGAATCTTACGCCAAGACAAGCTACAATCGCCGGGGCAAAAGACTTCCCAAAAACTCCTTCCTATCAGAATATTGGACTTGACCCACCGCGGCCAAAGGGAGTCCGACCTGAAAGATATGATGGACCAAATGTGCCTAGAGATGGCAGCAAAATTCCACACCTCAATCTTCTTAATACCTAGGCCACCATCTACCTCAGGACAACATTCATCAGCCCAAGCCACCTTGGCTCCCGTGGTACAAAGCCCTGTACCCTTCCAAAGGAAAGCTCAAAAAATCCTCTCCATATCTAGAATCGCTTTCTTTGGAAGGATAAAAACTGAAGCCCAGTACACTTGGTTAGAGAACAAAACTGATCTAATCAATTGGACCCTACCAGCATACGACAAGTAATTGCAAGTCCAATGCTTGACTTTCTTCACGATGCGGTCAAGAAGAGGCTAACAGTCCTCTTTCCGCAAACAAATGGAAATCAAAGTGACTCCTAGATATCGCATAGGGAGCTTTCCCTCAAGAAAGCCAAGACAAGAAGAGATCAAAGCCTTGGTAGAAGGCTCAACACCAGAGAAAAAAACATGGCTCTTATTCGGATTGGGGACAAGTCCTGAGAACTGTTGGAAGACAAAGAGCCCATGTTTCAAGACCTGAACCGAAAGAAGGTCACCTTGACAAAAAAGCATAAGATCATCAGCAAAGGCAAGCTGGAAGATACCATCCTTTTGGCACCTCCAGTGGTAACAAAACTGGCTACCCACTACTAGTCTCTGCAACATCCCTGCAAGAACATCCATGCAAATAACAAAAAGGTAGGGGGACATCGGATCCCCCTGCCTGATACCTCGCCTACCCTGAAAGAAACCATTAGATTCCCCGTTTATGATGATCAAAAAGCTCGTGCTAGAGACACAAGCTTTGATCCATCTAATAACTATGGGGAGAAATCTAAGGCAAATCAACACATCAAAGAGAAAATTCCAATGCAAACAATTATAGGTCTTCATCAAATCCACCTTCATAGCACATCTAGGTACCCTGAAGTCTTCCCGATGATAGTTCCGCATGAGCTTCGGAGACAAGAGGATATTATCTGCAATACTTCGAGAGGCAACAAAAGCCGTCTGGGAAGGATCAATGAGGTCCCCAAGCACCACCTTAACACGATTAGCAATGATCTTGGCTATGCACTTATAAATTGTGTTACAACAAGAAATAGGCCTGTAATCATTAAGGCTCGAGGGATTAGTCACTTTGGGAATTAAGACAAGAAAAGTATGGTTAACTTCTTTGAGAAGCTGACCATTACCAAAAAAATCCTGAATCGCTTCCACAACCTCTTCCCCCACAATATGCCATGCCCTCTTAAAAGAGGGCGTTATACCCATCAGGACCATGGGATTTACCATCCTTGAGAGAGAAGAAAACCTTCTGAATCTCATCCTTAAAAACCTCTCGACCCATCTCACTCTGCTGAGAATCAGAAAGGGATTTCGACATCCAGTTCCTCAGCTCAATCAAACACGGATAATGGCCCGGACCACGAGTTCCCAACAAACTCTGAAAATGGTCAACAATCGAAGCCTTAACCAAATCTGAGTCTTCAAGGATAGTCCCATCAGATAGAAAAATAGAACTGATTTTATTAAAATTCCTCCTCTTATTAACTGACTTAAAGAAAAATTTATTATTTTTATCTCCCACATCAAGCTAGTGAATCCCAGATTTTTGCTTGAGAAAACTCTCCTCCTCGGCACTCACTCTAGCAAAAAGTTCAAGCTTCTCCTTTTCAATCCGACGCCACACTGGGTCAAGAGGGTTCAACGCTAACATGCTCTGAGCGTACTCCAAGGAAACCCTAGCCTCATTAAGTCTACCCGAAATGTTGCTAAAGTGTTCCTTATTGAAGTCCTTAAGCTGTAACTTAAGCAACTTTAGCTTCCTGACAACCCTGAACATAGCACAACGCGCAAGAGGTGGGCTTAGCAACTAGAGGCAAAAACTTATGGTGATTGGCCCACATATCAAAAAATTCAAATGGCTTGGGCACCTTGTCAACTTTGACAAGAGAGTGGACGAGGATGGGTGAATGATCAGAGATACCTCTAGGACGAAAAATCAGTTCAGATTTAGGAAAATTAGAGATCCAAGTATCATTAACAAGGACACGGTCAAGCTTCCTACAAATAGTATCACCATCATCCTGACAGTTAGTCCAAGTATAAAAGCAACCAGAATACTTCAAATCTGAAAGTTCTAAAGTAATTAAACAGTCATGGAACTCCTGGTAGTAACGCGGCCATCTATTGCTACCCCCTAACTTCTCACTCAGACTCTAGATAGTATTAAAGTCACCAAGTACCAACCAAGGATCATTCCCAAAAAGGCGAGACCTATACTCAAGCTCCTGCCAGAGCACAGATCTCTCACCAGAATCATTAGAACATACACAAAGGAAACAAAAAAGGAGACAACCTATCTATTAATTTCACTTGACAGTGAATTATTTGATCTGACATACCAATACAAGTAACATTAGCAACTTTGGGATTCTATAAAACCCAAATTCTACCATTCACAGAAAATTGGTAGTTATTTATAAAAGGACCAACCAGGAAATCTACGGTTATTTATAACCAAGGCATTAGGGGCGGCTACTCTGGTTTCCAAGATCCCAAAAAGCATAACACCTAAAGAGGCAATCATATGTTGAGCCTCCACTTGCTTACCACTAGTGTTGAATCCTCGAGAATTCTAGCAGAGGATGTTATGCATGATACCACAAACCAAAAGGATGTTACAAACCAAGAAGTAAGAGTCAGGTGAAATTTCCCCTACGGGGGGACTTTTTCTTTTTCTTCTTCTTCTTCTTATTATTAAAATTAGAGTCAAGATTTATCTTACTACCAAAAAGAGAAGACATGCTATTATTAGGAGTAGAGAGCAGGAAACTAAGTCAGAATCAGAATCTGGATCAGAGCCCAATACAGAGTGCACAATCAGGCCAGAATCTAAAAGCAAGTCAAAGTGCAAAGCAGGATCATCACTGGGCAAAATATGAAAAGGGCAAGGTACCTCAAGAAGAGAAGACTGCTGAGTACTGACCTCCTACAGAGAAGAAACATGCTGGGCACTAAACTGTATATGGCTATCAAGCTCAAGCTGGTGCCTAGTCTCCAACTGATTACGGCTCAGCTGAACACGATCGTGAGATAAAGAAGACAAAGAATCCCTACTAACTTTGTTCTTGCCTTTACTTTTCACGGTTGACCACTCTGCTTCTTTCGCTAGAGCAGCAGCAGAGGCAGGAGGGGTCGAGCAGATCGCTTTGGAACAGACAGAGAAGGAGAAGGGGGCCTACTACTCTCAGGCCTAGTACAAGACTGGGTAGTATGTCCGAAGCACTTGTAGACCGTGCAAACCGGAGGGCGCCACTGATAATCTGCCAGAACAATCACAGGATCAGAGGGGGCTTCCTGGCAGGTACTTTAGTTTGGCACAATAACAAGTTCATCTACGAGCTCCCTGGCTGCAGAAACCTCAACACACACTCTAGAAAAGCTTATCCGCTCACAGCTCTCAGTAAGTGAATCTGCATATAATGTCTTCCCAATACCACTCGCTACGTAGCTCAACCCACTAGCTGTCAGGTACTCAACAGGAATATTGTAAAGTCTAACCCATAACGGTAGAACATCAAGGGATTCCTTGCACAGATTCATACCCAGTCTCCAACGCTACAAAACAATTAATTTGTTTGCAAAATGCCACGGACCCGAATCCAAAATCTTGTCAATCGGATCCACATAAGAGAATTTGAAGAAGTAAAAACCCTTGTCATTAACTAAAACTTTTTGTAACCCACCTTTCAACCATAGCTTACGGGCAATGTTGTTAACAGTGAAATAAGGCAGTTTTTTATCGACAAAGTACCCCACAACACAGTTATCCCACAATTCAATACCCTCTTCAGCAATAACTTGAGGAGGAGAAACTTGTACCTTGCCTTCAGAAATCGTCGGTGGTAAGTAAGATAATTTCATCTTACCTTTAGAATTAGAAGGCCCCAACTTCACCTTGTCAACCCAGGATGGATGAGGTGAAGAAGCAAGAATGTGCTGAGTGTTTATGATTTTTAGATATCTTAATGATGCTACAATATAAAATAAATTATTTTTTGACATGCTATGGTCCACCTAGTTGAATCATTGGTTACTTACTGACCACGTGGAAGCTCACCCCTAACTTATCATTTCAGGTTTGAAAGTAAGGTGATGGTGACGATCATAGGAAGGAACAATTTGGCACTGAGCTTTAGAGACTGTATTGGTTGAGTCAATAAAGATTTAGATTGTTGGGTTAGTTTGGTTGTTAACAAATCAGTGTTATGATGAGTGTTAGCATAAATGTTGTATTCAAGTATGAAAATGTAATTTAAGTAGTAGAAGTTTTAATTTCTACTGCAGATTATATGTTGTTTTAGCGAGTAAGGCCTGGCAGAGCCCTCGGTTGGAGTCTATTGGGTCTGCGGCCGGTCACGTGCCTCTAGCTCGCGGGCCTGCCAGTGGGTTCGGGTCGTGACAATTACACTTAATTAAACACCCGCAATTCAAATCAAACCCACCATGGATGAAGAACACCCACTGAAATACCCACCCACGCACCCTAAAATCAAACTTAATCCAAGACCCTAGTTTGTTTTCTCTTTTCTTGTGGGATAGGGTCTTATATTCATGATTTCCAACACAATTTCACCACAATTCATTCATACCAAATCAAGCTCTTAAACTGAATATATAGATACATGTATATATGATTTATATTCAACCACTTTCAATCAATTTCCACGTTTTTGGTTTAAGATCATACCCTATCAGATTTAAGATTCAATTCTTCTGCTTTTTTTCCTTTCCTTTCCTTCTCCTCCTTCTTCTTCCTCCTTTCCACTTTTTCTCTTCTCTGTTTCCTTCCCGATGCTTCTTCTGTTCTTGTTCTTGAGTTTCCTTCATTTCTATTTTGTACCCCAAAAAGTCCTTTTATATTTTCATTCCATGATCTTATCCCCTATAATAGTTTATTGTTTATAAGGCTTAGTCAGCCCAATTCCCTCAAGAGGTGGAAGACACTCGGCAGACTTCTCCCCACCTTATGACACATTTCACACGCTTTCAAAATTTGCACATTGGCCCCTCAAATTTCTAAAATTGCATTTTGACCCCTCAACTTTAAAAAATTATAATTTGACCCCAAAATCACCCTAACCCTCCATGTAGCCCCTAACACCTCATTATGGACTTTATGAATAGGGTGTTTAAAAAGTACTTGGATCAGTTTGTGATTGTCATTATAGACAATATCTTAGTTTATTCCAAGAGTAAGAAGGAGCGTGAAAGACATGTGACTATAGTTTTGCAGTTTTTGAGGGAGTATAAACTCTATGCCAAGTTCAATAAGTGTGAGTTTTAGTTAGAACAGATTTCCTTCTTGGGTCATGTTGTGACTAAGGATGGGATAATCGTGGATCTTACTAAGATTGAAGCAATTGTGAATTGGGAGAGACAGACCTCTGTAACAGAGATTAGAAGCTTCTTGGGATTGGCAGGTTATTATAAGAGGTTTGTCAAAGGTTTTTCTCGCATTTCTATTCCTTTGACCCAGTTGATAAGAAACTATGCCAAATTCTTATGGACAGATGAATGTGAAAAGAGTTTTTAAGAATTGAAGAAGCGTTTGATTTCGGCACCAGTCTTGACACTGCCATCTGAATATGGAGGATTTGTCATCTATAGTGATGCATCACGACAAGGACTCGGTTGTGTGCTTATGCAATGTGGTAAGGTAATTGCTTATGCGTCTAGACAACTTACACAACATGAGCTGAATTATCCTACCCATGACCTGGAACTAGCAGCCGTGATTTTCACACTAAGGATTTGGCATCATTATTTGTACAGTGAACCGCGTGAAATTTATACAGATTATAAAAGTTTGAAATACATCTTTGCACAAAAGGAATTGAACATGAGACAGAGACGGTGGTTGGAATTGTTGAAGGACTATGATTGTACCATTTTGTTCCATCCAGGTAAGGCTAATGTTGTGGTGGATGTGCTACGTAGGAAGAGTACGGGATGACTTTCTGCTATGCTTACCACACAACCTCAATTGTTGGAAGAATTGGAGAAATTAGAAGTCGAGGTACGATTTCCTCATTATGGACGGTATTTGGCACATTTGGAAGTTTAACCATCGTTGATAGAAAGAGTTAAAGTGGCTCAAGTGTCAGACCCTGAATTGGCCAAGATTAGTGAGAGAGTGAAAGAAGGTGACTACATAGGCTTCAGATTGGATAACAAGGGTATTCTTTGCATGGGTTCCAAACTGTGTGTTCCCTCAAATCTAGAATTGAAGAAGGAGATTCTCTCATAGGCTCACAATTCACCTTTTGAAGTTCACCCGGGTAGTACCAAGATGTACCAGAACTTGCAGGATGATTATTGATGGAATAACATGAAGAAAGAGGTAGCGGACTGGCTAGATGTTTAGTGTGTCAGTGGATTAAAGCAGAACACCAGAGACCCATTGGAAAGTTGCAACCACTTGCTATTCCTGGGTGGAAGTGGGAGCATATAACAATGGATTTTTTGGTTGGACTGCCGCCAACTACGAAGCGACGCAATGTAATATGGGTGATAGTTGACCGTTTGACCAAAGCAGCTCACTTTTTAGCCATAAGGAACAAGGATTTGATTGAGGTACTTGCTAATTTGTACATTCGGGAAATACTTAAGTAACACAGAGTGCCTTTAACTATTGTGTCAGATAGAGACCCAAGATTTACGTCACGCTTTTGGGGTGGTTTGCAAGAGGTTAGGGTTACACGAGTTAATCTTAGCCCAGCTTTTTATCCACAGACAGACGGGCAAACTGAACGAATTATCAGACATTGGAGGACATGCTATGAGCTTGTGTTATGGATTTTTGAGGTAATTGGGATGATCACTTACCACTGATAGAATTTCCTTACAATAACAGTTATCATACTAGCATTCAGATGGCACCATTTGAGGCTCTTTATAGAAGAAGGTGTCGATCACCAATTTGTTAGAGTGAGGTTGGAGAAAGGAAACTGAAAGGTCCAGAACTTGTTCAAATCACTGCAGACTCTTCCAAGTGATTAGGCACAAACTTAAGACTGCACAGAGCGCCCACAGAAGAGTTATGCAGATATGAGCATCGTGAGCTCGAATTTGACGTTGGTGATCTTGTGGTTTTGTGAGTATCACCGTGGAAAAGAGTATTGAGGTTTGGGAAGAAAGGAAAGCTATTTGAAAGGTATAGTGGACCGTTTGAAATCTTGGAGCGAATTGGTACACTTGTTTATCGTTTAGCTTTGCCTCCTAATTTGTCAAAGATACATAATGTTTTCCATGTTTCAACCTTGAGGAAGTATGTTTTTTACCCTTCGCATGTTATTGAATTTGAGCCTATTCAAGTTAGGGAAGACCTATCTTATGAGGAGCAACCAGATCACATTCTAGAACGCGATGAACATGTCATGCGCCCTAAGAGGATATTATGGCGTAACCATTCAGAGATGGAAGCTAGTTGGGAACTCGAGGATGATATGCGCAAGAAACACAGTCAACTTTTTGATGATTAAGGTACCCTTAATTCTGGGGATAGAATTTTTTTAAGGTGAGAAGAATGTAAGAGCCCTTTTTGTATGCTAATGAAGATCATGTTTGTTGGAAAATAAATTAAGGAATAAATCATCAGAGAAAATCGGTCATTAAACTATCTCTGATGGATTCAGTCGATGAATAGTGTTTTCAGTGGAATGAATAGTATTTTCAGTTGGATGAATAGAGTTTTAAATCGAGAAAAGAAGCGACTGAAGGATTCAAATGGAAAGTTTTCGGTCGAATGGAGGGCCTTTTCGATCAAATGGAAATGCTTTCGGTCGAATGAAAATCAAATTTGAGGAAGACAATTTTGCGACTGAAGTATTCAATCGAATAGAATCATTTTCAGTAAAATGGGAAATAATGAGTGCGAAGGAGACCAATTCGCTACTGAAGGATTCAGTCGAAGGAATACTCTTCCTTCGAATGAAGGTGTTAGATTCCCTTTTGTAAATATTAGAAGGTTTTGGGTACATTTTGAATTAGAATCCAAAGTTGGGGGAGTGTTAGTATAATTTGCCAACTTAAGACTTTTCTTTAAATAGCTTCCTTTTTCTTTCAAGTCCTGTTCTTTAGGTTCTCTTGCTTCTCTTTTTTAAAAGTTAGGGGGGGGAGGCTTGGGAGGCTCTTTAGATTCTAAGCGGCGCTTTAAGGGTTTCGTACCAAATGCTTGCTTAAGGTAAGGGATTTCGTACTTCTTGCTGTGGTAAAGAATTGATACATAGTATCGCTTTGCTAGTTGTTGTATGACTTTGGAGTTTTTGTTCAAAATGCTTCGTAATCACCTCCGTTGCCATTTGAGTTCATAATTCATAAATTACATATGATCATTAAAATGAACAACCTTTTGTTAAAAAGGAAGTCTTTAAGGCTTTTGTAGTCACGTAGTGGCTTTTGTAGCCACCTTAGTGGCTTTTTAGTCACTTTAAGTGACTTTTGGATAGTCCTCACAATGACGGCTATTACACTACCGATATGCATTTCGTATCTTTCGGTTTTGTGTTTACTTTTGGTGTATGGCCATTAATGATCATTTCATATATTTGATTCGCTTTACCGACATTAATGTTGATTGTTACTGCTTGTTCCTCAAGGTTATGACTTTATTTCGGAATACGAATTAATATATTTGCTTTCCATTTGATTTTCCCACTGGGCTATTTCAGCTCATTTCCTATTTGTTTGCTTTGTCCCTTGCCATGGGTGGTAGACTTGATTAGAAGCATGGCACGCGTGGAATTATAGCTTCTATTTTGTTAGCATCTCAAAACAATGCATTCCTTTTTTAGAACTTTACCCGAATGTGGGTAATTTGATTTTGCATTAGACTTTTGTAATAGAATTTGGGGATGGATTATTCTTTTGTGATTAGATGGTTTATTGGAGGCAAGGTTGTAATTAAGCCTCTATCTTTTGGAGATATTTTGTCGCTATTGGATTAGATGCTTTGTTTATACCTTGGTGTAGTTGAGTATATATTAGAATGCATAAAATATTAGGACTTGAAAATTTTTGGTAATGGCTCCCAAAGTTGGGGGCGTTACATTAACTCTAGTTAACCCTATTTAGGTCGAATTAGCCCTCATTAGCATTAACCCTATGAAGCTTGAATTAGCCCTTATTAGCCTTAATTAAAATTGATTAACTCCAGTTAACATTAATTAACCCTAATTTAATGTTCATTTAATCTCTAATTAGTCCCAATCACCGCTGATTAACCTAACTAAACACTTATTGTCCTGATAAATCGTAGACAAATCCTAATTAAACCCAATTAGGGTAATTAACTATAATATGTTCTAATTAGGCTCAACTAGCACTAAGTAGTCCGAATTAATCCCCAAATAACACTGATTGAGTCTAATTAAATGTAAGGGTAAAGTAGGGAATGACCCCCTCTACTTTACCCATTGTGCGGTTTGCCCCCCTCCACTTCAAACTTAAGCACTAAACCCCCCCCCCCACAGTTTAAGAAAATGGACTCAGTTAACTCACCGTAACAGTTTTGTGTGAAAGGTCTTTTTTATCCTTCCCATATAACCCTTCATTTTTTTCGAGAGGCTTACCCAGAACCCGTGCAATCTCTCTCTACCTTCTCCCGTTTCATTTTCTCTCTCAAAATCATACGCGTCTGTTCATCTCCCTCTCTGGCGTCTGTTCATCTCCTACCCCTTACGCGTGCCGATCTGCTAAACGAAGATAGGAAGACTTGGAAATCGTCACGAACGAAGAGAGGAGGACTTGGAAATCGTCACGAACGAAGAGAGGAACTTGGAAATCGTCGCGATCTACGTATTGGACTAAATCGTTGCAATCTTCAGCTTCTGTGGTGCGATTCTACATAAAGGTATGTTCTTTCTAAATACCCATCATCGATCTATATGTCTCTACCCCCGACGTCTTTGGTTTACCCGATTCTGAAAGTTTTGGCTTTCAAAAATTGGGGTTTTAGTTAGATCTATAGATTTTAGGATTGTTGATTATATTTTTCGCCACATTCTTGCCATGCATGCACTCTGTTTGCATGAAGTTAGGGTTTTTTCCTTTATGGTATTTGATGCACGAAGACAGTGGTCATGTGGTCCCTCAGCATGTAAAGTAATGTAAATCTTGGGACCACTACGCACGATCTCAATTTTCTAATGGGTTTTAACTTTGATTAATGGTTGACTTTCGGTTTTGATTATTATTTAATGATTACAGATTGATTCCAACGGGTTTGATCAATTTTCTGGGTTTGATTAATGGGCCCATTATGCACGATCTCATGTAAAGTAGCTATTATAATATAGATAGTAACATTAGGGTATAAATAGGGCAAAATTAGGAAAGGGTAAAATTAGGGCAAAATTATGAAGTAACTTTAGGGCAAAATTAGGGCAAATGATGAACAATTAGGGCAGAACTTCAATTAAGTAGAAAATATTACTTACTAATTATCAATTAGGTTGTAATTGAAAATATTTTTGAAGGTTAGACAATAATCTCACATGTTAATTAGACAATAACTTCCCAAACAGACATTTTAGTTTAATTAGGCAAGAATTAGTAGCTGTGGTAACAATTTAGTCATTAATATCACCTTAATTGCAAATCTTAGACAATAATCTCACATGTTAATTAGTCAATAACTTCCCAAATAGTCATTTCAGCTTAAGTAGGCAGTAATTAGTAGCTGTGGTAACAAATTAGGCATTAATTAGTAAAGGTTAATTACAGCAGTAATTAGGCAGTTATTAGTAAATTACAGTTAGTAAACACAAGAGTTAAATAAACATAAAAGTTAAACAGGAATTTACTTTAATTAACATTTATTACAATATAGTGACAAAGCAACTTTATGCTTAAATAATTATTAATATGTTATATTTGAACTTGCAGAAATGGTTGTGTTTGACCCAATTAGTTTGAAAATTCACCATGGAGGTTACTTCACTGGGGTTCCTAATATGGAGTGGAAGGGTGGTGTTGTAGATGTTTTAGATGGCATGGATGTAGACCTTATGTCTTATTGGGAGCTGGTGGGCATTATAGGTGACTTGGGCTTACCTAGTTCTAGTTTGATGTATTACCAAGTACCTGGGCTTGATTTTAGGTCAGGTTTAAGGCTGATAACTGATGATAATGGTGTGATGTCAATGCTTGAATATTATAAGTCCACTGATATGGTTCCTTTATATGTGGAGAGGGTAGATCCTTTACAAGTTGTTGGTAGTGATGGGAATGTCATAGTTGGGGACAGATTGCTGATTGAAAATAATAATGGGGACCAAGAGGAAATAGAAGTTGGGGATGGGGATGTTACACAGGCAGATGACACTGGAGGTGGAAGTGGAAAAGATGTACAGGTGGGTGATGATGTAGAAGATGGTTTAAGGGATGTTCATTTAGGTGATGATGACATGGGTGAAACAACTGATGGACAATTTGAACAGGCTGCAGCTGCTGAGGCTGAGGCTATTGAGGCTGCAGCTGCTGAGGCTGCTGCAACTTCAGCTGAGGCTACTGAAGCTGAAGCTGAAGCTGAGGCTCATGAGGCTGCTGAAGTTGATTTACCTGAGTTGAGTGAAGGGATAGAAAGAGGGCCTCAAGATGATGACATCTTTAAGGAAGGTGTTGAAGAGCATGTCCCTACAGTCAATGTAAATGTAGGGGAAGGGCAGTGGTATAGTGATGGTGATAATGAGGATGAACTTAGGAGTTCAGGAAGTGAGGAAACTGAAAATGAACGGGGGCCTAAATATCCAGAGTTCAATGAAGAAACAGGGTTTGGTGGTCATGAAGGACCAAATCTGGTTTTGGGAATGAGGTTTGCAAATCCACAAATTTTTAGGCAGGCTCTGAAGGAATGGAGTGTGAAGAGAGGTTATGATTTCGTTTATAAAAAAAATGAGAGCAAGAGGATAACTGTGTGCTGTAAGTATTGGCACAAAGATGATGGTGGTTGTAAGTGGAGATTACATGCTTCTCCGATGAACAGGGCACGAACATTTCAAATTAAGAGTTTCAACAACAAACATACTTGTGGCAGAGACTTTGATAACCATCTGGTTACCTCTAGGTTCATTTCTGAGCAATATTTGGAGAGGTTAAGAGATGACCCTAATTGGAAGATTAAGTCTATGAAAACCAATGTGAAGAAGGATTTTAATGCAGAAGTAAGTAGGTTTCAGCTGTACAGAGCAAAAAGGACAGCTAGGGAAATGATTGAGGGGGACCATAGGATGCAGTATTCAAGGTTGTGGGATTATGGGGAGACACTTAGGAGCAAAAACCCAGGGACAAGTGTGGTTATTTGTAAAGAGAGGCTGTCAATTGATCATCCACCTGTATTTCAAAGGATGTATGTTTGTTTTGAAGCACTGAAGTCGGGATTTTTGAAGGGTTGTAGGCCCATTATAGGTCTAGATGGCTGTTTTTTGAAAGGTGTTTTTGGGGGACAGTTGTTGAGTGCTGTAGGAAGAGATGGCAATGACAATATGTTTCCAATTGCTGTTGCTGTTGTTGAGGCAGAAACAAAGCAGTCATGGATGTGGTTTATGAAGACTTTGCTTGACGACATTGGTGGGGTTGAGGAAAAGGGGTGGGTTTTCATTTCTGACAGACAAAAAGGACTTGTTGAGACTTTTAATGATTTAATGCCAAATGTTGAACATAGATATTGCATGAGGCACATGTATTCTAATTTTAGGGAGAAGTTCAAAGGTAAAGAGTTAAAGGACTTGTTGTGGCGTGCTGCTAGAGCAAGTAACAAGGATGATTTCAATGATCGGATTGAAAAGATCAAGAATGTGGATAAAGATGGCAGTATTTTAAAGTGGTTGAGTGACATAGACCCAAAGTTGTGGACAAGGTCACATTTTGGAACAACTTCTAAGTGTGATATTTTGGTTAATAACTTAACAGAGAGTTTTAACAGTTACATACTTGAAGCTAGAGAACTCTCTATTGTGAACATGTTGGAGTGGATTAGGAAGCATTTGATGACAAGGATCCAAGTTAAGAAGAGGGGGATGGAGCAATACCATGGATCTATTTGTCCTAAGATTTTGGAGAAACTAGAGAGGATTAAAGAGGCATCAAAGTGTTGTTTTGCTGCGTGGAGTGGAAGATTAGAGTTTGAGGTAGAGTGCTATGATAGAACAATGTTGGTGGACTTGAGAGCAATGACTTGTAGCTGTGGGATGTGGCAGTTAACAGGAGTACCATGCAAGCATGCTGTGGCTTCAATCTACCTAAACAGGGAGAAACCAGAGTCATATATTCACCCTTTTTACAGCAAGGAAACCTACCTACGGGCTTATGCTAGCATGATTCACCCAGTTCCTAGTGAGAGGTATTGGGTGAAGACTGGTCTTGATCCACTTGCCCCACCACATTTTAGGAAACCATCTGGCAGACCAAAGAAGTTGAGAAGGAGTGGTGATGAGCCAAGAAGTGAGAATAACATTTCAAGGAGGGGCAGGGTCATGACATGTGCCAAGTGCTTGGAGGTTGGCCATAATATGAGAAGCTGCAAAGGACCACTTCACCCCAAATCTACATTGTCAAGAAAGCAAGGTGGTCAGGTATATTTTTTGTAATCTTTAGTTTTATTTTTTGTAATTTTAGTTTTTGAGATATTACAATTGTTATTTAAATCCTGTCTATGTTAACACCCTCGTTTTGCCTATATAGAGTTCTGGTGGCAATACAAGTGAGGCAGGAATAGGTAGTGGAACACAGTCAACTTTTGAAAGTGTAAGCATCAAAGCAATAATGATTTTTAAGTTATTATATATCCACTCATAGGGTAAGAACTTAGATGTTCACTGTTTATAACTAGGTATCTAATGCCAATGCCAATGCTAGTGCCACTGATACTGCACATGCAAGGGCAAGGGCAAGGGCAAGGGCAAGGGCTAGTGCAAGTGCAAGTGCAAGTGCAAGTGCAAGTGCAAGTGCAAGTGCAAGTGCAAGTGCAAGTGCAAGTGCAAGTGCAAGTGCAAGTGCAACTGCAGGTAATAAGCATAGTCCACTAAGAAATGAAAAGGGTGTTATCAAGAAGAATAGAGGACAACTGATGGGAAGATTTGCACCAAAAATGGTTGGCACTCCAAACCATATAGCACCTCATGATGCTGCTAGTGAACCACCAACAGTTGGACATGCTGCTGCTACACCACCTCTAGTTGATGCTGCAACAGGGGCTAGATTTGCTTCTGCCGCAGCTGTGTCAAAAAATCTACCACCTTGTTGGGCCCAGGGAACTTCTAATGCTGATATTGATGTTGCTTCAACACCTGATGCCACTCTTAACAGGTTACAATATACCTTCACTTAGTAAATTGCTTTAACATTTCACTTTGACTTACTATTTATGTAACAGGTTGCAATCTGTTGAGACATCAAGAGGACAAGTTTTACTTGAAGCTGCTTTGAGAAGGCAACAAAGGATGGAGGCTGCTGATAAAAAGAGATAGATGGATTCAATTGCAATGCAAAGAGCTGTTGGAGGGAAGAATGGTCATGTTGGCAAGTAATTGGATGATGAAGATGGCATGTACTGTACTTTAGATATTTTTATGGGTTACTTGTTGGAATTGTTGGAAACTTGTTGGAACTGGAAACTGTTGTTGGAACCTTTGGGTACTTTTTACTTTAGATTTTGATATGGTTTACTTGTTAGATGTTTGTATAGATTTTTGATGACTTTGGTGTGGATGTACTGTACTTGTTGGAAATTGCATTTGGTTGGTGGTTTTTATGGTGATGTTTCAAACAGGTGCTTTCACACATTTTTATGTGATGTTTCAAACAATTACTTTCACAGGTTTTTATGGTTGGTGGTATTTATGGTATTAGTGGTTAGTTTTTCACAAGTTTTTTATGTAGGTTAGCACTTAAAACAGGTTCACAAACAACTCTCTACACACTTACAGGGGATAGATTTGCATTACATAACACATTTGCATTACACATTTGCATTACAGAGGTTAGATTTGCGTTACATAGCACATTTGTAGTACAATTAAAAACAGAAAATAGCACTGGTGCAAAGTTTTACAGATTTTTCAACTAGATCCTCTTAGCACAGAGTACAAAGATTAGCATAATAACGGTTCCAGTCAACATTTTCTTGTAAAGCCTTTCCCTTTTTCGAGATGTAGCCAATTCCTCTTCAAGCTGTTTGATGTTGGCTAACATATTGGAAAGAACTTCGCTCCCTTTCTGGACATTGGAGGATCAATCCAATCAAAATACCCACAATTTCCTTGGATCTATAATAACAAAAAATTTAAAACTTTAAAAATTAGGAAAATCAATTAAAATTTTAAAAATTAGGGAAATCATAATTATACTACATACCCCATACATAGCACACCCAAAAAACCTTCTTCCAAAGTTTTGAACAGTGAATGAAGTTTTCACCGGAGCTGCAACACCACAGTAGCAGAGCCGCATGTTGATTCCTCGCTCTTGCATGACACTGTTATCCATTATGGCATGGAGATGTGGGTAGAGAACCAAAATGTAGTTGGGATGTTGGTAGAGGAAGAAAGGAGACTGCTGGAAGGTTTGGTAAGGGAAGAAATGAGGGTAAAGGATGAAGTTTGGTGTTATAAAGAGAGTATAAGGGCATTTTCGTCTTAAAAAAACACATTCTGGGCGCCAATTCTTTCCCTCCAAAAAACGCAGCTAAATTGGATGACTTCCGTTAACTGAGCCCATTTTCTTAAACTGTGGGGGGGTTTAGTGCTTAAGTTTGAAGTGGAGGGGGGCAAACCGCACAACGTGTAAAAAGAGGGGGTCATTCCCTACTTTCCCCTAAATGTAATTAACTGTAATCAACCCTAAATAGCTTGAATTGCCCTAATTGCCCCTAATTAACACATTAACTCGGCATTTTCACCTTAGCTAGTTATTATCTATTTAGGTTCGATACAAAATCATTTGGTTATAATGAACTTGAGCAAAGAAATTTAATCATCATTCATAAATCCTTAATATGTAACGATCCACCAAATCAGGATTCTCAAGAAACCCGTTGCTTTTGGTTGGTAACTTATGGACTCAAAAATTTTCCTTAACTTGTCATGTTGAATCATCTCGTCTAAGATCTTATCTTTCGAAACTTCAGATAACACTTTTAGCTCGTAACTCTCCATGTCTACAAAATAGAAGACTTTTTTAGACAAAATGTGTTTTTCAGCCTGTCGCAGAACATTTCCTGCCCTCTATTG
The DNA here is from genome assembly GCA_033070095.1 of Escallonia herrerae. Taxonomy (NCBI): domain Eukaryota; kingdom Viridiplantae; phylum Streptophyta; class Magnoliopsida; order Escalloniales; family Escalloniaceae; genus Escallonia; species Escallonia herrerae. The sequence goes on along the minus strand of JAVXUP010005238.1, from coordinate 3,714 downwards.
TTCCTAAGATAATTACATGGTAAATATCCACAGTTTTCTTTTGACCAATCCTGTATGCCAAACATATGGCTTGCCTTTCAACTGATGGGTTCCAACTAATATCAAGCAAAACAACTCTCGACCCCCCTACCAGGGCAGATTAAGGCTAATTCGAGCTAAATAGGGTTAATGCTAATGAGGGCTAATTCAAGCTAAATCAGGTTTGAAAGGCAAGCTATGTGGGGCATAAATTTCATTGGGGCGTTGAGATTTGTGTTGCTTGATATTGGTTACAATCCATCAGTTGAAAGGCAAGCCATATGCGGAGCATACGCAATCGGTCTGAAGAAAACTGTGCATATTTACTATCTAATTAACTCAAGAACAATGGAGAGCAGGAAATGTCTGTGACAGGCTGAGGAAGATCTTTTGTCTCAAAAAGTCTTCTCTTCTACAGACATGGAGAATCGCGAGCCAAAAGTGCTATCTGAAGTCTCAGAAGGTAAGATCTTAGACGAGATGGTTCAACACGACGAACTAAGAGAAATTTTTGAGTCCATTACTTACCAACCAAAAGTACCGGGTTTGCTTGAGAATCCCAATTCGGTGGATCTTTAGATATCAAAGGATTTAGGAATGATGATTTTCTCTAATCAAGTTCACTATAACCAGATGATTTTGTACCGAACCTAAATAGATAATAACTAATTAAGGTGAACATGCCGAGTTAATTCGTAATTAGGGGCAATTAGGGTAATTCAAGCTATTAAGGGTTGATTATAGTTAATTGCATTTAATTAGACACAATTAGTGTTATTCAAAGATTAATTCGGGTTACTTAGGGCTAGTTGAGCCTAATTAGAATATATTACAGTTAATTACCCTAATTAGGTTTAATTAGGGTTTGTCTATGATTTATTAGGACAATCCAGATTTAATTAGGTTAATCAGTGGTGAGTAGGGCTAATTGGAGATTAAATTAACAGTAAATTAGGGTTAATTAATGTTAATTAGGATTAATCAGTTTTAATTAGGGCTAATCGGAATTAGTTGGGTTTAATTAGGAATAATTACTGTAAACTTGAGTTTAATTATGGTTAATCAGTTTTAATCAGACCGCGTATTCGGCCTCCTCAATATGACTGCACGTGTCGTGATAAGAGCGTCCCCACCCCCTACTGCATCTTCACAGACACAAACACCGACCGTGGAGCGCTCATCGTTTCATGAGGATGAGGTCCGTTGCATTGCTGCGGAGGTTTATAGGAGGATCACGACGCATAATCAGGTATAACCACTATATACGTTTAATTAGTGAACACTACATACAATTGCTATTGAGATTAATGCGTCCGTTGTAACACCCCAGATTTTTTTTTCAGGATACTTGTGTAAGTACAAATTAGAATATATGGTGACTTTGAATTAAATAGCGGGCCTAAAAATCAATTTAAAATTTTCTGAAAAGTGGGTTATACTTTTGGGATTAGATGACCCAATTTAAATTTGGGCTTTTGTTTAACCCGTTTATAAAGTTAGAGAATTTTGGCACGTAATTGGTATTTTGCAATTCTCATTGTTTTAGGAATATAATTACATTCCTTTTAGGCTAATGACTCATCTACTATAATTCCTAGGAGCACCACAAACTTCAGAAGAGCCTCCAAAGAATCTCTAGGAAGAACACTCTTGAGATTTTGGTCATTACATCGAGGTAAGAGCTTATTTTGATATTGGGATTGAGGTTTGTGATAAGAAGCACATAAGCTATTGTGATTGATGGAGTCTAATTAAAATTTTGGATATTATTATATTAGGGTAATTTGTTTGAGAAGATCAAGACTTGGAGTTGATTTGCGCAATTGAGGTAAGGGTTTTCTTATGCATTTACCCCATCTGAATTCTGATTATCAATCCGTTCATCAATTGATTGATTGTTTAAACAGATCTATTGATTCTTTAGGACCCTAATTACATTATTGATTGTTACGCTAAATAGTTCTTTGTACTTTCGATTATTGACTTTGATTCGTCCGTAACATTTTTGTTCCTTGTCCAATTTCAGTGTTCTTCAACCTTTTGAAAACGTCAAATAGTGTACTACAACATTGTAGTTTTGGAATTTCAGAAGTTCCAAGTGATTGATATTCAAAAATAGACCTGAACATTGTTATGCTTATATTTATGCCAATTCAGGTCAGCTAAATTCGATTTGTTGTATCTTATTTGTTTCTCATTGGTTTTTAATGATCTTAGACATTCTGAAATCCTTGAAGAGTCTTCTTCAGCTTTATAGTCTAAGGTTTTATCAAAATCCATTTGGTTCTTGGTCAAAATTGAGTTTGAATGTTATTTATCAGTGCCGACTTTTCTATTTTTGACACTGTAAATCAGCCTAATTCAATTTGTTCTATCTCCTTTGTTTCTCATTGGTTTTTGGTAATTCTAGAAAATTTGGAAACCTTAAAGAGTCCTCTTTAACTTCTTAGTTTTGTGTTTTATCAAGAATCTATCTATTTTCTAATAAAATTCAGTTTGAAAGTTATTCGTTGGTGCAAAAGTTGTTGTTTGACACTGCAAATCAGCTTACTTTGACTTGCTCCATCTTATTCGTTTCTTATTAGTTTTTGATGATGTTAGACATTACGGAAACAGTAACGAGTCCTCTTTAACTTTTAGGCTTTGAGTTTTCTTAAAGTTTGTTGATTTCATTGTTGAAGTTAGCCCTTGAATAAAACTATTCTGCGTGAAATCGTGTGAACGAGAATGACTTTATCATCTTCAAACTCTTGGTGTTTATTAAGTTGATTTGGTATATGTTTTTATAATCTGGCGAGCCATGTCACAGTGTATGTGACTTATCTATTTCTGACTTACCCACATGAATTGGAATATTGGCTAGCTCAGCGGGATGAGCTAGAGATCGCGATCTTAATTTCTGAACCTTGTCTCACGTGTCAGTGATGGCACGCATGACACATTTCTGAATGGCTCCCGTGGTCTTCATCTTTGTACTGATTGAACATTTGGATTTTGATATCTGATCTATTTGAAGAAGTTTTAAACTTATCTGAAGTATTATTGAATTCACTGGAGTCTTTTTGAAATATAAGATATCCTTATCAGAACTTGTGAAAACGTTTCGAACTTAATTTGTATTGTTTTAAACACATCAAAACCTTTTGACCCGTTGTAAATTTAGTTATATATGGTAATTCCTTACTTTGAGGTTGTATTGTCTGCTGATACTAGCTATTTGATCTTGTTGCTAATCTGATTTTTGAATTGAAAGTTAGTGCATTGGTTTTGGTATTCGCCATGCACCTTGGTATCGTACTTTATCAACTCCAAGTACTATTATCGATATAGCGTGCTTTGTACTCTGTGGGTGGGTGTGTGCGATTATCTTTACTGGGCTTTATGCCCTCACCCCCTTACTTTCAGGTTATCAGCAAGTGTTCGAAACTCTGTAAAACATTATAAGGCATGGCTAAGTAAGAAGCTTTTTAGGGAAGGATTTTTCTTTTATATTTGCTGTTGAATAGATTTTGCTTTAGATTTTATTTTGGAGCTCGTGTTAAAGTAATTGAGGTCAATGTAACTATTTTAAGTCGGTGTGACATTTATTGATGTTTCTTGGAGACTTATTCTTAGATGCTCTGATTACCCAAGTGGGAGACTTTTGGATATTTTGTGACTCTCTGCCTTTGTTTATTTGAAGTTAACACTCCAAAA
>JAVXUP010005237.1:0-21224 GCA_033070095.1 Escallonia herrerae | reverse complement strand
TGGTTTAAATAATTTTTATTTTTATTTTATTTAATTCTATGACTTGTTGAGAATGATATAATTTTTATTTTTTAGATTTCAGTATAAATATGGATGCAACTGGAGGAAATAATTTTTGTGAAGGTTCTGATCCACCTTACGTTGGTCAAGTTTTTCAAACACTGGACGAAGTTGAAGCATACTATAGAGCATATTCGAAAACGATAGGTTTCGGTATTAGAACTAAGACGACTAGAAAACGGGCGAATACAGATCAAATTTGTGCAAGACTATTTGAGTGTCATAGAGGAGCACCGCATGTAACTCCGGTCGTTCGGATCAGTGACGAAGGGACAACAAGACAAAGAAAACGGGACACATTTCCGGGTACCGGCTGCAAGGCCCATGTGTATGCAGTACACCGAAAAAATGAAAACCATTGGGTTGTGACAGGAGTGGAGTTGAGCCATAATCATCAGTTGATGACCCCCAGTAAGATTGGTCAAATTCATCAACACCGAGAAATAAGCGCGGCACACAGACAACTAATTTTTACAATGGCCGAGGCTAAAATTCCACCTTCTAAGATGATGGGGGTTTTCTCAAGCCAGGCTGGGGGGATTGACAAGTTGAGTTTCAACGAAGTAGACCTTCGAAATGAACTTCGTGCTCAGAGGAGAGAGTCTTTCGGTAAGAGTGATTCTCAAACTACACTTGATCTCTTCAGGTCCCTTCAGAGTGAGAATTCTGGATTTTTTTACAGTCTCCAACTGGATGATGAGAACCGCATTAGTACTATATTTTGGGCGGACCCCCGTTCTAGAGCTGCTTACCAAAATTTTGGGGATGTTGTGACGTTTGACACCACATACCGCACCAATAAGTACTCTATGCCTTTTGCTCCGTTCACCGGGGTGAACCACCACTATCAGTCAATCTCGTTTGGCTTTGCCCTGCTTAGGGATGAGACGGAGGAGTCATTTACGTGGTTATTTGAAACGTGGCTTCAAGCAATGTATCATATTCCTCCAAAGACCATCATCACCGACCAAGATCTGGCAATGAAAAATGCAATCGCTAAGGTCCTTCCAGATACTCACCATGGCCTGTGCACATGGCACATAAGCAACAAATATCCCGAACGGCTTCACCATGTATATGCAAACCATCCGTCATTCAAGACTGACTTTAATACATGTGTGAAGAAATCGTTGACGGTAGACGTGTTCGAGGAGAGGTGGGCCACGTTAATGGATACTTACTATTTGCACAATCACGAATGGTTACAATCGTTGTATGAGATCAAGACACAGTGGGTCGGTGCCTACACCAAGAATTTTTTTGCAGCCGGAATGACTACGACCTCGAGAAGCGAAGCTATGAATTCATTCTTTGATGGGTACGTAGGCCAGTCTTCAAGTATAGCGGAGTTCGTACTAGAGATGCAGAAAGCCGTTGACAGGCAATTGTACCGTGAGAGAGAAGCCGACGCGGCTACAGTTTGCAAAGAAAGAGCTATACTACTTTATTCACCTTTAGAGGCTCATGCGGCTCAAGTCTATACCAAGGAAATGTTTCGACAGTTTCAAGAGGAACTACTAAAGTCGAATCAATATGGCATGACAAAGTTGCACGAGTATTCCACCAGAGACATCAAGGTTTATGCTTTGACAAATGTGACGAACTTCGCCAATCCGTGCTCTTCGTCGGCTCCGAGGACCAGACGACATTTTACCGTAGCAATTTGTAAGGACACTGGGTTGGTTAATTGCAACTGTCAACTGTTTGAGCATAAAGGTATACTTTGTCGACACGCGTTGAGGGTTTTGAGCGCCAAGAATGCTAGTGAAATCCCTCCACCGTATATCTTGGAACGGTGGACGAAGGAAGCCAACAGAGTCCACGGTCACATTCCTTACGTGCCCAATGTTTCAGTTGATTTCGAGCAATCTGAGTCGCTGCGATATAATCACCTTTGTAACATCATGCACGGTTTATCAATGGATGCAGCGTCGACATTTGATGGGTACAGGTATCAAGTTGAAGCAGCCGCACGGGATAAGGCTATGCATGCACAGTTTAGGATGGCATTACCAGAAACTGTGGACACTCCGACTACTCGACCAACTCCAGGCGGTAGATTCAATCGAGCCAAACAGCCAGTCATTGACGGCACTGACCTACAACGTGAGGAGGACGACATTTTTGATCCAATTATTTCTCAAACAAAAGGGCGAAAACGAGCAATACGCATGAAGAATCCGATTGAAGAAGCAACGGGTCAAAAAAAATTACGAAAGTGTGCGTTGTGTAATAAGATGACTGATCATGACAAGAGAAACCATTATAAAGTGTTAGGTATCGAACCTGGCAGTATGGTCGAGGAGGACGATGATGAGGAAGAGTGTTAGGGTTAATGTTTCAGTTGTATAAATTGAACTTTTATAATGTTTAAATTTGTGATTTGGTTTGTGCAATCTTTAATTTGTGATTTGATTTGTGGATTATTGATATTTTTGGTAACTCCGTTTTCGGGCACACTTTAGGCCCCAATTGATAGCTTCCGAAAAAAGTTGTAATTTTTTTTGTCACTTTTTTTCCGCTCATTGCACTTCAGGCACGCTAGTTAGCCCATTTGTAAGACTTTCGGCGAAAAACGAGACACATTAATTTTTGAGTTTTCCTAGGAAGGGCCTATTCGGGCACACTTTAGGCCCCAATTGATAGCTTCCGAAAAAAGTTATAATTTTTTTTGTCACTTTTTTTCCGCTCATTGCACTTCAGGCACGCTAGTTAGCCCATTTGTAAGACTTTCGGCGAAAAACGAGACACATTAATTTTTGAGTTTTCCTAGGAAGGGCCTATTCGGGCACACTTTAGGCCCCATTTGATAGCTTCCGAAAAAAGTTGTAATTTTTTTTGTCACTTTTTTTCCGCTCATTGCACTTCAGGCACGCTAGTTAGCCCATTTGTAAGACTTTCGGCAAAAACGAGACACATTAATTTTTGAGTTTTCCTAAGAAGGGCCTATTCGGGCACACTTTAGGCCCAATTTGATAGCTTCCGAAAAAAGTTGTAATTTTTTTGTCACTTTTTTTCCGCTCATTGCACTTCAGGCACGCTAGTTAGCCCATTTGTAAGACTTTCGGCGAAAAACGAGACACATTAATTTTTGAGTTTTCCTAGGAAGGGCCTATTCGGGCACACTTTAGGCCCCATTTGATAGCTTCCGAAAAAAGTTGTAATTTTTTTTGTCACTTTTTTTCCGCTCATTGCACTTCAGGCACGCTAGTTAGCCCATTTGTAAGACTTTCGGCGAAAAACGAGACACATTAATTTTTGAGTTTTCCTAGGAAGGGCCTATTCGGGCACACTATAGGCCGCATTTGATAGCTTCCGAAAAAAGTTGAAATTTTTTTTGTCACTTTTTTTTCGCTCATTGCACCTCATGCACGCTAGTTAGCCCATTTCTATGAATTTCGGCGAAAAGCGAGACGCGTAATTTTTTCGAATGCCGTCATATGAAAGGTATATTCGCGCACATTTTAGCGCCAAATTCATAGCATGCGAAAAATTATGTACATTTCTTTTTGGTACAATTTTTTGTAACATCACAGCAGCTAGCCACGCACGTCAGGATAATGGTAATGAAGGCGTCTAGCTTCATTCTTTTTCAGCTCCCAGGCTATCCTATACCTAAACGTCAAGGCATCCTTCCTAGTCCACGAGGAGTGTTTGAGCACTTCCGAGCGAGCAACGTAGTCCATGTACTTGAGGACGTAAATCCCGCAATCGTGACCGTTATATTGCTTTGGTCGGTCCTTTATCATCACGACCGTCCAAGGGTCACCCTGTGGCCGTCCGCATGCTAGCGAGAGGACAGTAGTCTGCATCCAACAATAAAAACGAGAATCAAGCCTATGAGACAAGAACAATATACTATGAGCCAAGGTCAAAAAATAAATACTAACCACTAAAGTGATGTACTCGTTGTACATCTGTGCCAGCAGCTGTCCAGGCTCGTCCTCCCTTAGGCTATCGTATATGTGAACCGTTCTGAACGCTGGATGGAGAACTAATAGGAACCAGTGGTTTGCATGATGACAGGGTATCATGATAAGGTTCGCATCAGCAGCGGGACATTGATAGTCTGCGTTCATCATGCCTAACACGTTTCGACCTGGTTTCCACTTACTCCTGCCGCCCCCTCGCCTCCATTCTGTGAATTCTCTCACCGTTAATTCCACAAAATGAGTGGGATACATGTTAAGCTTCAAATATTCAGAACGGTTAAAACGTTGCTCTCTAATCCGGAGCAGTTCTATGTAAGCGTTCATGACAAAATTTGAAAGATCTGTCTCCGGCGCCAACGTTCTGATATCCTCATGACCTAGGAATGTCGCAAGGGGAAAGTCTGCTGAATTGACAGGCTCATGCCCGAAGTAGTGCCGGTCGATCCAAGCCATCTTGTCCGACCTCAATGGCTTCGTCGCTTGTCCTTTGTCCGACCGAAAGCTTGGGCGCGAGGCCTGGATTCCTACTTGGGGAACCTGACTCTGGCACTGAGAGTCGTATGCGTCAGGAGGCAAGCGACTATACGGCTCCCACACCTGACTCTGGGGCTGATAGTCGTACGCGTCAGGAGGAGGGCGACCAGACGGCTCCCACACCTGACTCTGGGGCTGATAGTTGTACGCGTCAGGAAGAGGGCGACCAGACGACTCCCACACCTGACTCTGGGGCTGATAGTCGTACGCTTCAGGACGAGGGCGACTAGACGGCTCCCCTTCGTAACCCCGGTACGCAAGACTAAAGTTTTGAACTTCAGTCTTGTACTTCTCAATGGACCTCTTGAGATTGTCAGGAGCCTGCGCGACAAACCAGTCAAACGACTCCAGCTGCTTGAACACCTCAATGCCCTGGTCAACCTAAAAAACATGCATAGAAAATATGGCTAATCATATTTGACAAATGGTCGATAAGGTGCGCAAATAAATTATCAAACAACACTAGCATGACTTACAATGGCCAATGCCCAGAACTGGTCATAGACCTCACGTGGCGCGTACGATGTCTTCTTCACCTGGGAAGGGCGATTCACCCTCGTGCGCGTCACCCTGAGAAACCACTGTAAGTATTCCTCAGTACTAATGCCGTCGTGCTTCAGCGATACAAGGCTATCATACGTTTCCTGCCAGGTATTCCACTGGTGCACCTCGTCACCCAACAAAATCAAGGCATCAGCCACCTCGAAGTTCGGCCCTCGACCACCCCTGTATGGCCGCATGTCTACAGCGGGTTTTGGTATCCCTTGTGGACAGCCAGCTTGCTTCATAGCTCGATCGGGCATCTGAAACTCACATTCTTCGAAGTGAATGAGCGGCACCCGAACCAAACCTGCCAGCACGTACGACACCGGAAGTTGCCAACACCACTCATCCAACAGATGCATCACCTTGCCATATGGCTGCCACGTCACCTGGGATGCATCTAGTATCTCTAGTTCCCCCGATAGAACTTTAGATGGTGGTGAGGGTCTACCCGTCTCCTCCTCCGGTTGGTCGTAGGCCCCCAGGCCCACACCCTAGGCCACGTCTCATCGGAATCTACCAACGGTTGTGGACGACCCATGGGTAGCCTCTCGTAAGACCAAACCTGTGAATGCAAACATTATATGGAATTAGTAATTAATCCCGAATATATTGACTAAGGATCCTACCAAGAAAATAAATGCTCATACCTGTAATAGAGTCAGGCAGGCGGCAATGGACTTGGCACCGTTTCTCGTAGCCTTATGCAGTGCTCGATATAGGTGCGCAAGGACAGCTGAACCCCACGAATAGGAGTATACCTCCTCAAGATCCTCCAAGAACACCATATACTTCGGATGCACCGTGTTTTTCGAATGCGTCGGAAGTAATATAGCTCCAATAATATACAGAAGGAATGCCTTCGTATACGTCACGAAATCTTGAGGAGTGTATTCATCCGGTAGCACGCCGTACTGCTCTCTCAGCCATTTAAGCTTGACGCCGTTTGTTGTAAGCGCTGCCCTTGGAATTCCCGGAAAATACTGCATAGCCATATTCGCTATGGATGCAGACGGCACGTTCAAAGTAACGGGTCTGCCGTGACATGGGATTCCAAGTATAAATCCGACGTCCTCTAACGTAACAGTCATTTCACCAAACCGGAAGTGAAATGAGTTCGTCTCGCTCCTCCATCGTTCAACTAGAGCGGATATAAGGCAATCGTCGTGTCGAGACCATTTCCCGGGATCGGTGAACAGGGTTAAATTTTGACGGTGTAATAGCTGTATTTGTTCCTCGTTTAGTACCCACTCTTCAAGGTGCCTTGTGCTTTGAATTGTTTCCAAAACACCCCTATCGACACCGTCAAATACGTGCCTCGCGACGTGGTCATCGTCATCGTATAGGATTGATGTATCATGAGGTCCAGAGCTGAAATTCATACCTTTAAGAACAAAATATAATTATAAACCAACTTAGCGTCCATAATATCCATAATATTTACATTCCAAAACTATAACTGGATCTTTAACCTAGCTTACCAACACATTAGCAATAGTCATTATTTCAATGTATTAAAACAAATCCTCAATTCCCACCACTCCGAACGCTTAATTACGCTAGTTCCCACTGAATTTAGCGCCAACGTGGTTATATAGCAATATATAGCCCGATGGCCCCTACACCTCCAACACCTCAAAACCGCTTTAAAGTCAAGTTTTTAAATGTATTACGTCAATTATATACCAAATATATCAGGAAAAATTTTAAAGGGGGCAAGTTACCAAAACACCCGCTACTTATGCAAAATATCCCCTGGCAGTCATCGCCGGTGCGTCACAAGGTTCAGAACATCTGGAACAAAATAAGTTTTCGGGTGTCTCACACCCTTTCCTGAACTAAAAGTTATTTTAAGGTATGAATTTTAAGCTGGATCCTTCCTAGCAAAATAGCCCCCGAACATCGGCAAATTACCGAAATGCCCCTGAGCGTTCACTATCACCCCAACGCCCCCGAACCAGCTTCAAAACAACATTTCAGGTGGTTTACTTACATTTCTGGACTAAAAAGTCGTTTGAAAAACTTGGCACGGGAAAATTACCAAAACACCCCTTGGCGCGGGAAAATTACCAAAACACCCCTACGCGCGCCACGTCAGCTTCAAAACAACATTTCAGGTTTTGTAATTATATTTCTGGACTAAAAAGTCCGTCAAAAAACTTAGCACTGTAAAATTACCGAAATACCCCTCTCGGGGCGGCGAATTACCGAAATGCCCCTGGCATAAAAAAATATCAAAAGTGCTTCGAAATGCTACTTGAGGCTTCCTGAATTCATTCTTGACATAAAAAGTATTTTACGGAGGTTTCGCCCAAAAATCGCGAACCGGTGTCCGGATCAAGCGCTTAAAGGGCCGTTCGGCCAAAAAAATAGGTAACGGCTTCGGAATGGCCCGAATTCCTGGGGAATGGAACTTCCCAACATCCTAGGATTCTCATAAAAGTTTCGCGCGAAATCGCGCTAGCTTGATATTTTAAAATACACTGCAGAGTTACAAGGTTCCCCGTATCAGTTAACCCCTTTCCAGTCTTTGGAAAAATCTGAAATTTTTACCTGAGACAGATCCTTTAAGAATAACTAGGGTCTCTTTTTTGTATTTTGGCAAAATCTAGCTCTAGCTATTTTTTATAAATTCGTGAAAAACTGTCTATATTTGGCACCCTAAAAAATCTCTGTTTTGGAATCTATAAATGTAATACGCTGATTTGTATAAACCTAACATTGAATTATAAGGAAATTCAAAATACTTACTTGTTGTGACTTGATGTATTTAAAGAAAAAACTACCGATCTTCTAGCGGTTATCCACGATCTTCTAGCGTAAAATTTTTTGATTTGTATTGTTGTGGAGATTATGTAGGTGAGATATGAAGTACGAAGGAAGTTGGTAAAAGATGACAGAGTGCAGAAGAAGGGTTCGGGGGAGGGGATTATAAAGAGAGAAGCGAGGAAGAGAGAAGAAAAAAGACAGAAAAAAGTGAGGAAGGGTGGGTGTTTATGCGGTCAAAGGCTGCTGCAAAAAAAAAAATTCGGCAGAAGGACACCACGTTGGGGCATCACGGGGGAGGGAAGGACGACACGTGGCATCGTGGGGAAGGACACCAGGTGGGGCATCACGCGGGGGGGGGGGGGCGCCACGTGGCAGGGGAGGGGGGCAGGGACCAACCGCGGGTTGTAGGAGCGGTTGGGCCCTGCGGATGAGGGGAGGGGACGCCACGTGGCAGAGGGAGGGGACCAACCGCGGGTCGTAGGAGCGGTTGGGCCACGTGGCAGGGGGAGGGGACGCCACGTGGCAGAGGAGGGGACCAACCGCGGGTGGTACCGGCGGTTGGGCCACGTGGCATCCCCTCCCCCTGCCACGTGGCAGAGGGAGGGCACCAACCGCGGGTGGTACCAGCGGTTGGGCCACGTGGCAGGGGGAGGGGACGCCACGTGGCAGGGGCGGGGACCAACCGCTGGTACCACCAGCGGTTGGTCCCCGCCTGCCACGTGGCGTCCCCTCCCCCTGCCACGTGGCCCAACCGCTGGTACCACCCGCGGTTGGTGCCCTCCCTCTGCCACGTGGCAGGGGGAGGGGATGCCACGTGGCAGGGCCATCGCTAATACCGCCGGTTGGCCATGCTGGTGGGCCACGTGGCAGGGGAGGGGGACGCCACGTGGCAGGGGCCATGGGGTTGGCCACGTGGCAGGGGTGGGGGACGGCACGTGGCAGGCATATTAATGCCAACCGCTGGTTGTGCATGCGGTTGGTGTCCTTTTTCTCTCTCTCGCCATTTTCTCACCATTTCTCGTGCCATTTCTCGTGCCTTTTTTGCCATTAATGCAGTGACCGTACACCTTTTTCGCCTTTTTGTCCCACGTGGCCAACCGCTGGTAAGACCAGCGGTTCGGTGGAGAAATTTGTTATTTCTCCACCGGTGGGTGTGGATCGGTCCCCATATATATATATATATATATATATATATATATATATATATATATATATATATATATATATATATATATATATATATATATATATATTATTGATGAAAAGGCGATCTTATTCGTTCCAAATCGGGTACATCTCTGAAGATCGCCGGCATTATAAAACCAGGCGCTTCCTTCATCCAAATTACACAATCTCTGTGAATGCGAGCATATTTTGCTAGTCTATGTGCGACATGATTGCAAGTTCTTTTACCCACATAATTTTACCAGACTGAAAGTGTGTTAACATCTTCTTTGCATCCTCAATCAGGATCCCTAGTCTTGACATATCTTCCTTAGTACTTTTGATAACATTGACGACGGACGCCGAATCACCTTCCACTGCTACATCTTTAAATCTGCATTCCATCCCGAATTTCATGGCCGTAAAAGAAGCTAATGTTTCAGCCATTTTTTGCCTCAGATTGATCTTCCACCCACTTAAAGAGACCCGCGTAGTAATTACCTCTATAATCTCTTATAACTACTCCAATTCCAATAGTATGATTTTCTGATGAAAGAGCCCTATCAAAATTTATTTTATATGCACCTTTGGGGGGTGGACACCACTAGATTTGAATCTGAGCTTTCATCACGTTTGATTTAGTACTTGCTCTGTGGAACATTTTCAACTGAAGTTGAGCTCGTGAATATAGTTCCAATGCATCAATCTAAGATTCTTTAAAGCAAACCTCATTCCTATTAGTCCACAAACACCAGCATAGCATGACCATAAGTTCGAATTTGTCTTTTTTGCCACATTTTCATGCCTCCATCCACCACGCAAAAACTGATTCACCACAAACACACTCCTTATACAGATTATAAGATGTTAACGCCCACACGTGTCTAGCAAATCAAGTATACTTGTGCAGTTTGGCTGAAAGTGGTAGATATATGTAATGCCCCCGAAAATTCGGAGCTCCGTCGCCCTGAACTCCCGAGTCGTTAACCTACCGGATCACATTCAACTTGTCAAATCTGACACACTCTAAATCATCCAATTCAGTATCAACTCAGACTTCCCAAAATACTATATTACAAGTTGTTTAGCTTAAACTATTACAGCTCAAGTCCTTTGCAATACAAATTTCTAAGAAACAAATTAACAGTACCGACCCGGGCAGGGGTCTCGCTATACAGTTATGATTGGCTCATCAGAATCTCACTCAGACTTTAAACCTCATTCCTGAACAACCTACTATTGATCAAACCTGCAAAAATGAATTAAACGAAGAGTGAGCTTTTAAGAGCTCAGTAAGCTAGATCGTACAAGGATTAACAAAAGAATTACGAATAATTTCAAGAATCCAACTGATGAAGATTTTCAGAATACTTAAAACGGTCGAAAATTCAATGATTTCCAAAATGATCAAAATTCATCAGAAATAGATACCAAAATAAACAATAATACTCAAGCTGGGTTTCAGAACGATTAATAAAAGATCATCTTCAAAGCCATCATTCCAAAATACGATAAGGGTTTTTTAAAGGATTTTAAAACATATACAGATCATCTGAGACAGTTCTTTCCAAAATACACTAAATTTCTCAAGAAATTTCAACCCAAGCACAAATTATTTCAGAGAATACTTTCCAGTCATTACCGTAACAGTCACGGCAATATCACTACAAGGAAAATTGTTTTTTTTGCAACGGAAGGTATTCCATCGCTAAAAGACCTTTCAGTGACGAAATATACCGTCTGTAAAAGTCCGTCGACAAAAATCTTTACCAACGAAAAATACCGTCGGTAATAGTTTTTGCCATGGACTTTTACCGATAGAATATTAGCGACAGTATCACCGTCGCAAATTTTTTTTAGAAAATATCAAATATTCGAGGAGTTTTTAAAAAACATTTAGCGATGAAATACGACCATCACTAAAACTTCCGTCGGTGAAAGCGTTTAAAATAAGACTTTCTGCGACGGACTTTTACTGACGGAATTTTTGTCCTTAAAAGTCCTTACATAAAACAGCTTTGTCTTTTTTCACTCTCCCCGTTTCTCTCTGTCTCTCACTCTCACCCACTCACCGGCGTTCTGCCTCTCTGGCGACCCACCTCAGTCGACATCACCCCCTCGACGAAGTGCCCCTCCATATTAGCGTGCCACCAATGCCGCGCCACCAATTCCCTCCATTGCCGAGCCACCAAGGCCCTCCATTGCCGCCGCGCCACCAACACGGCCGCCGTCGCACCATCTCTTTGTATGTCCATTTGCCCTAATTTTCTTCAGTTTTGATTTATGTCCATTTGCCCTAATTGAAACTTGCTCTAGTTTGTTCCTAGAATTATGATATGTTTCTTATAATTTTAATTATTTTTAATTGCTCATGTAATTGATTTTGTAACTGATGGAATTAGTTTTTTTAATTGCTGATGGAATTGATGCCCATATTTGTATATTACTATTACTTGAAAGTATGGAGAATTGAGATTGTTGACGGAAGATAGTACCCAATTGAATTCCGATATCGGATATGTGATTTAGTTGAATGGTGGGTTGAAATTAGGTTAATATAATTAGGTTAACGCGATAATAATTTAGTTGAAACATGTCATTTAAAACCCCCACCACTGTAAGGTAGTGTGTTCCAATGGCAATCTGCTGAGAGAGAACGTAGGTGTGTGCTTTAGTGTGTGCTCTGTGTGGGTGCGTTATAGTGAGCTTTGTGTGCACGTTAATGTGTGCGCTACGTGAGTGCATGAGTGATGTGCTGTGTGCATGCGTGAATGTATACGGTGTAGGTGCATCGCGTGTATTTGTGTGAGTGCAAGGAACTGTCGAGGCAGCTATGTGTGTGTGAGTTATGTGTTCGGTTGTATGTGTACAATGAATGGTATATTGGTGTGAGGTGTTGTGTTGTATTGAGTGTGTAAGTAAGATTGAATATGGTTGCTTATGTGTGTTTGTAAGAGGAGAGAGACTGCTGAAGTAATTAAAGGGTGATAGTGAATAACTGTGCGCATACGTGTATACAAATTAGCGTAGTGAAAGGAGAGAGCATTTGGGTAGCATACTTTGGTCATTAACTTGTGAAATTCTACAGAAAGATACCTTGGATGACATTATAATTTTTAATAAAAGTTTACAATTTTCTGAAATAATATGTATTTTTAATATTTTTTGCAAATCCAGATTTGCAAAATCATTTGGAATCCTTAATACTCATGAAATAGTTCTGAAAAATTTAGAGTAATGTTTTATTTGTACAAATAAGTCCCAAATTAAGTTTGGTGATTTTTAGAGTTGATTTGCCATCAATTTTATATCACATTGATTTTAGCAAAATAAAAAAGTGAAAAAACTTTTAATGCCTTTTAAATTCTGATTTTAATTTCTACTCCGTCGCTAAATATTTACCGATTAAATTATTTTTGAAAAAAAAATCAATAAAAATACAATTTGCGATGAAAATTCAGTCGCTAATGCATAGATAAACCCGTCGCTGAAAGTCCAATATTAGACTACGAATTTTGAAATTCGGTCGCAAAACTTTTAGTGACGAGCTTTTATACGAGAGATTAGCGACAGTAAGTCCGTCGCGAAAAATTTTAGCGACAGAATATAGGTTTTTCCTTGTAGTGTATACAGAACATATAAAATAATTAACGTTGATCATGGGGCGATTGCAATGCCATTTCGGCAAGCTAATCAGAGTGCACACATGCATAATGTACCAAAATACTAGTCCACTTTGGTACTAACCTGCTTTTCCTGCAGGATTCAAACCAACCTTATTACGCCCTCCCACAAAACAGAAACCTAGGTCAACACAAAAAAATTAACAACAACATCAATGAGCTTTAACATAAACTTAATCATCGAAATTAATTCGGATTCCAGTATCAATAATCATACTGACATAAGTCAGCATTCAGAATTTTCAGAAGAAATCGAAATTTTTACAAAAAAAATCACAGATAAACAGCAAAAACGATTGTGAATAATTATCAAATTTAAGCACAACAATCTAGAAGAACGGATACAAACAATTATCAAATTTGCTCAGCACGCAATAATAGGCGAGCATCATAAGATTTCCAAATAATCGATTCAGGTTCAATCTCAGGGCTTTTTTGGAGAAGAACATGTTGATATCAATGCATACTTCAGAGTTTGACATTAGTCGTAAGTAATTCAAATTAATACTTACAAGTACAAGTTATCAAATAAGGGTTTGGACAAAAGTCCTTACCTAGGGTTCAGATTGAATCCCTTACCTGGAACTGCAGCTAGCTTATCCTAACCGGAAATCCTTAACTTTATCCTAAACAGAATGATCAAATCATCAGAACATAATTTACAACACAATATTATAACTTATTACGGACTCACACATGCTCCCACAATAAATCTCCCTCACCGCGTATGTAATATTATCAAAACGCCCCTGAGGTCTAAAATGACCAAAGAGCCCATCTCAAATTTAAATCACCCAAACGGCATTTCCGTAAGTAGAATCATTAAAATTGAGGTCTCCATATGCTACGAATATAAGAGCATTGCCCAAATTATCGTCCATTTATTTTTTGAGTCACGAATGACTATTTTAAACAGCTCCCGAAGTTCGAGATATTACAATATACCTCCTTAATTATGTATTTACAAAATTCAATTGACCATCGAAAGCTTTAGCACGGTCTTTGTCCAATTTTATTGAATCACTATTACACCTGCATCTATATGTGTATCTGTGTGTATATATCTACATACACAGCTGGCAACTTAGCTTAGTTGTCGGGTCTAATCTGGCCGTCCATACTTTTTTTTGTGTTATAGTCGTCCGCTCAATAATGAGTCGGACGGTGCTTTTACCAAATTGCTGCTATAGATAATGTTAATATAAAAAAAGTCACCGTCTACCCCATAATGAGTCAGATTGTCGTGTGTGTTCAGTGTTATATATGTGTTCTTCAATTTTGTGTTTTTTCAGTTCAAGGGTTCTCACCAGACAGTTGTGTTTGTGTTCGGAGTTATATGTTGTGTGTTATTAATAGACTAAAGAGAACATGACAACCAAATGATATGTTCAAATTAAACTTAACACCATGGACGAAAAAATCTAAGAAAATAGGAAGAAATTCAAGCTATGTTCATAATAAACTCAACGCCACCACCGCTGTCGCTGTGAACAACCACCATAACATTCAATCTGATCCAACCCCAAACAAATATGAATCACCACCAACACCAATATTGCACAACCACCTCATCCAAATCGGTCACCAACCACCACCATTCAAACAGCCACCTCCACCACGTCTATCACCCTCTGCCTCGACCCACACTCTCCTCCTTCTATGCAAGACCAAATCGCGTCACCCTGGACTGTGCTGCCTTACTTGGCTGCTGCTCCCCCCATTTTCACAGAGTGAGGCGAATGGTTCCAAACATATAGGACGGTTGGATAAATAATATAATAACTCCCTGCATAACATATCCCTTCCTTTTATTGTATTAACCTCTTATTATCTAGAGGTCCTAAATAATCGGGAACAATGATTCACCACTATGCGCATTTACTCCTTTTAAAGAGACAGAGACATACACACCAATGTTCTTTGTTCAATCAATGCTCATATGCTTTAAAAACTCTTGGTTTAGGCCATACATGGTAATTTTGGTTTAGCCGTGTGGTCATGGTCACCTCTCTTTCTTTCCCTGTTTTTTGTTTCACTCCTAATAGGTTAAACAAACCATCGCTTTTAAGATGTTTGCATCTGTCATATAATATGGTTTCTTTCGAAAGGACCCTTCTACCTAAAATCCCCTGTTTTCTAACTTTAGGTAACACAAAATCTTGAACCCTGTTTTCTTTTTGCCACCTTTTGAGCCTAGTTTGGACACAATTACCCCACCATGAGTTGTATTCTAAAACCCTAGTAATACTTTTCAAGTTTCATAAATGTGTTCTTGTCGGCCATCATTTGGTGCGAGAAAATGCAAGCTTCCACCTAAGTTGAAAGTAAAAGGCAAGAAAAAAACAATACTAGTTATATTCCACCACCCATGTCAAAGTTAGGAACCTATGTACTTTGAAGAAAAAGCTATGTATACTTTGATGATGCCCTGGTCGGCCATGATTTCACCGATGAAAAGAATTCCTACTGTTCTATCATTTGAAAATGGTACATGGGCCATTTAAAGGCGACACTTATGGTTCTATATACATCTAAAATGTGTACATATGCACACATTAATCAACCTTTTGGTCATATTACATGTGATAGTATACATAGCCCTTTCTCTGTTTCCTTCTAGAGTACAATCTAGTAATCAACTTGTAAAGTTTTCTTAGCGTTTACACACACGCACAACACAAGTGTGAATAATAGAAGAGCGAAATACGTTTTTGGCATGTTTAGTTTGCAAGTTAAACAACGAAGTCTTCGCTTTCCAGCAAATTAAATCCTTATGTACCTCCTAAGTATCATTGTCGGATACATGCCAAGGGGAATTATCAGGGTTCAGGTCGTTGACAAGTGAAAACTTCCCAGTTCATATGGCCAGGCTGAAAACTTCATGGTAAGCAGTTAGAGTTACTTGTACCCCAAGTAATATGTAAGAGTCTGAATTGCTAAAAGGTGTACGTTTACCCAATTTCGTTTTCGTTTTTTTGTAATGATGATAAAAAAGATGTCTTTTTCGTTTATTTTTTATCTTTTTCCAGTTTCGTTTCAGATTAAAAAAAAAATTTCACCTTTTTTCCGAAAAATAGAACTCAATGTCAGAAAAAAAAAAACGTTGTGTCAGATTCCTGCTCCCTCCCTCTCTCTCTCTCTCTCTCTCTCTCTCTCCCCTAGCACCACTATGGCACCACCTCAAAAGACCAGAGCCGTCATTGAACCACTACAAAGAATCACGCCAAAGCCACCATGCCCACCACTCAACCCTCAAATCTCATCTCCTCCGGCCATTTCATTGCCACATAGCCACCATAAACCGCCACTACACCACACAGCCACCATAAACCACCCACCATCGCTGTAATTTCTTCTCCAATCGCAACCCACGATGGCCAATCTAACCACCGCTGGCCAATCTAACCACCGCAACACCATTTCAAACAACAAAAAAGAGATCTGGTAGGTGAAGAGATAGATCTTCTCCAATCGCTTCGTTTATCGTCGTTTAGACCACCACCTCTTGGAGCGGCGAAAGCTATGGCAGTGGTCCATCTTGAAGCCCATCTTGAAGTCCTGCGTTCATCTGGAACCATGGCAGTCGTCCATTTTAAAGCCTCTGCGTTTATTCGGAAGCCATGAAAGTCGCAGATCTTGGGGCGGTGGTAGATGGGGAAGATTGTTGGAAATGAGAGAGAGTGGGGGGCGGGGGAGGGTGTGGGGCTCGTAGGGTATATTATAAATAATAGGGATACTAATACAAAAGTAAAAATGATATAAGTACACAAATCCGACAGAAAAAGTAGATAAATTTTTTTTGTGAAAATAAAAAAAGTATAAGAATGAATTTTCTATCTGAATATAAAAATTATGAAAACGAAAACAAAAAATGAAAATAGAAAACGAATATCGTAAACGTATGAGCCTTAAGTAGGTTGAAAAAATTGCCTATCTTTAGATTGAACAATGAAAAGAAACAAAGTTACCAAGTTTAAAGTTAATTAAATATCCTCGCCATCTTTTAAGATACCCTTTCGTGTTTTACAATTTTCTAAAATGTCATATACTTTTCTTAAAATGATTGTTTATAGCGACAATTTTCCTTAATTTTCTATGTTGTTTTTAATTGAGGGAAAAAAATTGCACCATGCCAAAGAGGGCATCGTTAAAATGTTAAAAAAATTTTGTTGCATAAAACGGTAGATTTTCAAAAATAATTCTATTAGAACCGTTAAGTATAAATCCAACATTGAAAAATGACCATGTATATCTCCTTTGAGTTTCTCCCCTCCTGATCTATAAATTATGAGTTAAATGCTTTCACGTGATACTAGAGCATTTCAAACCAGGCCCATATGACAACTTAAAAGCAAAGTCAATCATCTTCCCATATAAATCCTCCACGTGTTTGCACACTCTAAAGAAATTTGGTCGTCGATGAGGGAGCCTGTTGACGGTACAATCCCAAATCAAAATATGGCATATATATATAACTAATGGATCTCTTCTCTAACTGTCAATCAGTTTGAGTTGAATGCTTCCACATGCTAGCAGATGCAAGGCCTAACAGACACAATTGAATTTCATATTCACCGTAACCCAAATTCTACTGCCACTCTATTTATTCATCTGCTCTTTTAGCCCTTTCAAAAAAGTTTGGATACATGTAAATCTGACATCAAGAAAAAACAATCAACACTTCAATATAAAATCCTTGTGAGCCTTTTCATATATTGCAAATTGGTTTTGCTCCTAAATTTTGATATGTATTGCTTTTGTTCCCAAACTAGAGCATGTATAGGTTCAGTTTCAGGATTGAATTGTTGAATGTTATAAGTTGGATGACTTTTTGTTTTAGGCCTAATTCCCCCAAATCTAATGTGGTGTAGGTGGTTTTGTTTGCATGATATTGAAGACAAATATACTGGTTTATTGTGGTCTTTGCTGTGTAGAGTTCTGGGATAGCTTGTTGAGCTGTTATTATGTCGTTTCTCCTAGTTTGGACTTGTCCGGCTAGAGCATGCGCTCCCTTTGTTTCTGTATTTTGTTTCTGTAGCTTAATGAATCACCGAGAGAGAAGAATGTCCACAAGTTAACGACAATTTTTGCCTCGGAATTTTGCGACCATTGTTCGTCAGTAAAAGATAGGTTACAGAAAAAATTTCTGGAATAAATGGTGCATTATAACAATTTTATTTTTGGATTCATATACTTTGAAGTCCAAAAGTACGAATTACCCAAATGCGCGCGCATACACTAATAAGAAGCATCAAGTCAAACTACAAAGGTAACGCAGCACTTTGTTAGTAGTATGAGACAAACAAGGGATGATAATGGAGATATAAAGGAATCATGTTGCTTTCAAACGCATAAAACCACTAGTATAAAGGATAATCTTATTCGACGCGTTCTTTGCATTGATGTTAAGGATGAATTAGAACCCTAAATATTTAAAGTTTATATGATTCCAAGATGACACTGAAGAATATATGACTTGCTTGGCTTACTTGAAGGCTCCTTCAATAATGGCTATCAAGTGGGAAACACAAACTTTGCTTTACTTTTGTTGTACATGACATGCATATTGGTGCACCATGAAGTTTCAGAAGTGGCCCACTAAATAGATGAAAAAAAGGGTCCTTTTTATCTGCTAATTTATTAGCAAAACTGTAAAGTGTGTCATACCGTATAATGATATCACTTTGAATTTATATGAGTAGTAATATCATTGCCACATCTACGCCATAAGTGCTGAGGGTCTTCATCAGCTTTCCTGCAATGCTTGATTGCTACGAATATATTGTTGATGCAGTTATGATGCTGCTATATTGGTCTCTTCGAAGTTCACGTGCACGCGTGAGATCGATGAATTTCAAATGGCAAAAGAGAAGTGACATGACGAGAAATATCAATTTTGGCAAAACCAAGGTGGGTGCAATGTCAGTCTCTTTCCTCAAGCGACAGCGTGATAAGACAAAGACACACATTTAATTAGGACTAACCTTGTCCATGCATGAGAAAAGAAAGAAGAACAAACCAAGGGTTTCTACATGTGAAGATGCCCTTTCTATCCTGATTCCAAACCTTGTGACTAGCTTTGGCAGCTCTTGGAAAATAGAAAAGGTACGGGAGATTTTGAGTATGCTCGTTAGAGAGGCTAAACTATCTTTCACTGTAAATGTGATAGAAGCACGCTCTGTTGTTATGTGTTGACATTCTATAGTTAATGAGTAGATATTATCCGAAGGAGAGGTCACAACGACCTCTACTACACAGACTCTACCAAAAGCTCAGAGTCGCATTCAATGTATTGGACATCTCAGACTTGACTTAGAGCAGTGTTATGAGCAAGGTAAAAAAGAAAGGCTTGATGGATCTTAGTTTTGGAATCCAAAGATCACCCAAAATCTGACTAAATCACCGTCTCCATTCTCCATTGTGTTCCTGCTTCAAGCATTCTTCACAGATCAAAATCTTTGAACCCAAACCCATGCAACCTAGCTGGCGGACCACTTTTTTTTGTTACACCTATAGTTTGCGAAAATTGTATTCAAATTCCTATATAGAGAAGCACGAGATTTTGAAAGGGCAGCGACTGGCTTGATTTGAAAAAATAAAATAAAAAACTACAACGTCCTCGACCGTTTGCATTGCCAAGACCGAATAAAGTTGTTGTCAACAGTCTTAGCACAAAGGACAATCATGTTGTGACTTATTAAAAAAAAATTAGGGATAATTACAGCAGTATCCCTGAGGTTAGGGTGAAATTACAGGCGTGTCCATTAGTTTGGACAAATTACACTTATGTTCGTTGACCAAACAGAATCTTAAAAACCCTAACGATTTTAAGAAAATGACTTTATTGCCCTTTAGTTAGAAGGTTATTTTTTTTTCAAATGCTATTACTCCATTCTTGCCCTTTTCTCTTCTTTCTTTCTTTCTTTTCCTTTTCCTTTTGGAGAACCCACCACCGCAGGCGCCTTCCATATCCGAACACACTAGCACCCCTGACTGCCTCACCGCCGCCACCACCTCGTGGGATGGAAGCACCTTAGCCTCGCCCTCTGCTACCCAATCGTTGTCGGATCTGCTCCGTCGCACCAACTCATACGCGACCAGTGTTGGGATTCTAGACAAATGTGGGTGGCAGGCGTGGATCGATGGTAGCGTTGGGACAGATGAGGGGTTGCGGTGGCTTAGGAAGGGAAGGAGTGGAGACGATGGTAGTTCATTGGGCCGTTTGTAGCATGAGTACGCGATGGTTTCTGGAATTGATGGCAGCATTGGGGCAGATGGGGGTCGCGGTGGCTTGGTAAGGGAGGGAGTGAGGATGGTGGCAGTACATTGGGCCGTTGGCAGCGTGCGTCTGCGATGGTTTCTGGAGGTGGGATAAGGGAGGGGCTGTCGGCGAAGTGGGGTGACGGAGGAGCTGCCAACACGGTGGAGTAAGAGGAGAGGCTCCCATCGAGGTGGGGTGAAGGCGGGGGCTGCCGGCGCAGATGTGGGGTGAGGGAAGCGGCTATCGACGTGGTGGGACGAGGGAGGAGGCGGCTGAAATTTTGGAAAAGATAAGTTAGGGTTTCTAAAGAATGAGAGAAACCCATTTGCTTAAAAAAAAAATAAGTTTTTAGCCCTAATTAAAGAAATTAAGGTCTTATTGTTTTAAAATTTAAGTTTTTAACCCTAATTAAAGAATTAAGGTCTTAAAATGTTAAACAGTATATACAGTACGAGGGTAGTATTGTCATTTTAAAAATATGAATTGATGACATCATAAAAAAGTACACTTTTTGGATGGAATCCTGACGGATGGACATGACTAATACATTTTAAGAGATTTTGATCACGATATGTTACATTTTAAAACTTATTATCCTTAACTGTAATTTCACCCTAACGTAAAGTCACACATACTAGTTGAAAAGGTCATGTGAACGAATAAAGATCAGAACCGAGCAAACGCCTGTTTGCCTCAGTCATAAAAAAAATTCAGTTTTGTTAGCGATCGCAATGATGGTTCGGCATTTACACATTTAGCGACCATTGTTAAGCTCCAAATACAAATAAATATTGGTTCACCCTTTTCTTTTTACTTGTGACGCCCAATCCATATATCTATATAACTTGGTCAACACCACCTCAGTCCATAGTACTACGCTAATGCCTGGGCCGGAAGAAAGTCTACAAGAAAGTAAAGCCCAACGTAAATATGGAGTTGTGCCTGTGATCGTTCGTGCTAAATTGGGGCGGGCTGACATGCTTTTCATGGGTTTCGTATCATGTGCCAAATTTAAGCCCAGCCCAAGTAAAAGAAACAAGAAAATGACTTTTGAAACCCAACAAAGAGCATCCACGTCGTCTGGTCTAACTGTAACAATGAAGCAGCACATTCAGTTCAGGAATGAGATGCTTATTGGCGGCACTAGAGTTGCGCTTGATAAAGCAATTAAGTACTTATAATTTTAAAATATTAATGATATTTCATTAAGTGCCTTCGATAACTCACACCATCACCTGAAAAATTAATACCTGCCTAAATAGACCTATATTTTAAGTA
>JAVXUP010005236.1:0-21229 GCA_033070095.1 Escallonia herrerae | reverse complement strand
AAACTTCTAGGTCGGATTGAGGGAAGTTGACGCATTCATCGTGCTGCATAGCTAAGAAGGTATCAAGGGTTTTCTGCTACTGGAGAGATCTGAGATTCTGAGTCATCTTCTTGTATCCTTCATCTTTATGTTATTGGGTTTCTCTTCTGTTCCTTGCCTCTGAAAGAAGCTTTCGAGTAGAAACATGTTCGTTTTGTGTCAATGAAAATAATTTGAAGATCTAAGCATGAGAACTTGAACTCTGTCATCAGCTCTAGCATGTAGTTTCTGTAACACTGCTACTCATTTTTCTCTTTGGTGTACTTGAAGGATGGGAGGTGTGCAGAAAGTGATGACACCCTACCTGATGGCTTCAAACTGAAAAAGGGGGATGGTGTTTACTACATGTCCTATGCTATGGGTAGGATGACCTACATTTGGGGAGAGGATGCAGAGGAGTTTCGACCAGAAAGATGGCTCAAAGATGGGATTTTCCAACCTGAATCACCTTTCAAATTTATAGCATTTCATGTATGTCACATCTGCAGACATATTTTCCATTTTAAAAAATTGGCTATTTTTATTACCTTATGACATCCTAAGGTTTGAGTGGTGTTTTAATTTGCAGGCGGGTCCTCGAATTTGCTTAGGGAGGGATTTTGCTTACCGTCAGATGAAAATAGTTTCAATCACTCTTCTTCACTTCTTTCGGTTCAAATTAGCCAATGACACAAAAAGGGTGACCTACAGGACCATGTTCACGCTTCACATTGATGGCGGCCTTCATCTTCGTGCAGTTGACAGGCAGGTCAAGTAACTTGGCATCTGTAAGAACCAAAGTTACATTTTGGGGAACCATCATTACTAGTGCGAATAGGAAAAAGAAACATCTTGAGTCTTGTTATAACTGGTAATTTGGAAAAAGAAGAAAGTAAAACATCGACACTTCTGTACCAGTAGATGCTTTATTATTGATGTCTTGTTCCGTTTATGAATTTTTATTTTCATTTTTCTTTTACGGTCTACCAATGTATGGAATTTTCTCTTTCCATCTCACATTGTACACTGGGCCGCCCCTTTTTCCATCCCAAATGACTGTTCTTGGACATGAATGAAAATCATGAAGCTAAAAACTACTGTTCAGAAGTGTATCCATTGAAGTTAAACAACTGGCACTGCTTGTGTCCTTCAAGAAACTCTTGTCATAGAATTGTGTATGTTGCTGGCAGCAGCTTGGAGCAAGAGCTCCAGAAACAACTAATGGTGGCATTTACCTCTTCTCAGGCCTCTAGTAAAAGCACATGCTCAGCTTATGAGACTAAAAATATCTTACACTTTATTTTATCGTGGTTCATCATATGCCACTTGGGCGTGGCTAAAAGTTGAAGGGGCCTTCCCTAGCTGTTCCAGATATGTACTTTAAGCTCAAATGGTCTTTCCACTCAAATGCCTTGTATACAGATATGTACATGAAATGCCTAGTTAGTATCAAAGTTCGACTACTTTTTCTACCTCCAGATAAAGGATTACTAGTTAATAGAATTTAGCTTGGTTTCTAGTTCCATTCTCAGGACTACAATATCCTATTGCTGGATTGCAAGAGCATATGAGGAATAGTCAAAAAGATCAGTGGCATGACACATCAATGTTTGTTTGTAACGGGTGATCGCAGTCTACTTACGTGCTTTTGAATGAGCTTCTTCGAAGTTATATGTCAGCATGTTCCTAGTAGGGATTTCTATCAAAGAAAAATCAACGAGTTGAGTTAGACAAATTAAAATTTCCTCCTGTGGAGGAGTTTTTACTTAAACTTCTCAAGTCAGCACTAGCAGCAGCTGTGTAATGTCTGGAGGAAAGAGAAATATGAGCTGAAGGGGAACCTATACCTTAGTGATTCCCTATTTTTAGAAACTAGTTGCTCTTGTTAAGCTGATCAAGAACTTTCCTTGAGGCTGGGTTATGTCCAGAATGCTCAATAAGATTTGACAAGTGGCTATATAGGTCCTTCATAAACTCTGGATTAGACATGTCACAATCACAATCAAGTCCGATCATCACCGACAGATTGCTGCCGTAGTAAACCAGAGGGAAGGTTAGGTGGTAAACTTACGAACTTTGGGCTTATTTCAAAAACTAGCTCTGGATTGTAAAATACAATGAAGAAGTCCTTCTGTCAAACATTGACCGTTTCCCATAGCTAAATGTCATCGAGATTAAGTTGGAAAAGAACCGAAACAATGGCTCAGTAAGTTCATCTATGGACACTTGTGCTAATGACATGTTACAACCGGTAACTTGTGATTTTAAAAATCCAGACTGTCTTTAGAGCCCGGACTTGGGGACTCAGAAGTGTATTAAATCCAAAATTGGATAGAAGACAGTCTTTGGTCATCCTACATCTGGTCAGAATGGCAATCCAAATCCCATCCAAACATAGGTTTAGGGTTGGACAGAGTGCGTATACAGATCACGGAACTATAAGATGTTGAAGATCATTCTAGTGAATAACTTTCTGCAGATTATCATCTAAAGCTTCTTGTTGATAATAGATATCTGGGAAAACTTGTCTGATATATACCACAGAGTTGCCCAAACTAAAAAAAATTTCGATGTCGGTTTCCTATGATTTATCATTCTGTATTTTGTCATTGAAAGAGAATTGAAGGATCCAATGATTATAGATACTAGCCGTAAGAAAATACAACTGAACTGATTTCAAAAATGGATACTGGATGATGGGTAAAAAATAGTTGGGAACATGTGGGCACTACAGAAAAGATCATTTCTCTGCTCTTAAACAAAGCTGCAAAGTATTGAAATGTAGTGCCTGTCTCATGTAGTCAGCCCATACACATCATAATCACATTGTCTGCAGGGTTAGATACATCCAAACAAGGCAAATGCATCCTTGTTCTAGTTTGCAGCTATGCTTTGAGTCCTAATGATGGAACTTTGTTCCTGGCACTTTGGAATTATACAGGCAACTTATAGCATGACGTTGGTTTGCTCAGTAAAGATAGAAGCACCTGAGATTTACACTTTTGCTCTTGGCAATTTGGTATTACACAGGCTTCGATTTCGGCATGACACACAATTCATAACTAACTAATCCTGCAAAACTTACAGGCTTTGAATTCTGCATGACGCACAATTCATAACTAACTAATCCTGCAAAACTTACCAACTTTAGCTCTACAATGAGTTGTAACATTCGGTTGATTCTTTCTTTTGAAAATTTTAGTACTCTAGATGGTTTTAGAGATACCTATATCTTATGCTACTCATTGAATCGCATAAAGTTAAGTAAAATATGATTCAATAAGTGCTTGTCAGAACTGTTTTGAAATGCTAGTCATGCTAATTATAAGCCGTTCGACCACATAATCCATGTACTTCTATCATCTAGGTCCACCTTCCAATCTTTGCGGTTATATCAATAGAGGAAGGCTGATGATTTCATTCATTTCCTTCATACGGAGGCTGATGAACCGCAAAATCATTTACTTCCCTATATACATCTGTGGTTCATTCCCTAAAATAAGGGCTGATGAACAATGTGGCTTGTTACTTTTGAAACTGTACTAAATTGGAAAGGAAGCAAGTATGGGACAATATTCTTCTTCTTATGCTGCTATTACTAGAGCCATTTTTTTTCCAGGAACCGGAATGAGGTGAGGGGCAACCTAGAGTTGGAACTAGAGTATGTTGATAACAGTAGTCATCAGGCATTGTGATCATTTGACTCAACTACGGATATCTGCAGCCATGGGTCCAAATTATAGTTCATAGTCGTGTGCTGATGGAAATAATATGGTGTGAAGAGCTCATTTTTAGAAGAAAAATGCCCCTGATGATTGAACAATTTGGGGACAGCTAAGACATCATTGTGAAGTGAAAAAAGAGTACTTTTCATCTGCATTAGACGTTCTTGACGCAAAATAATTCGTAGAACCTTTTGACAAATATATGCGAAGAAGGATCAGAGCTCTGATATGATGCACTCGTGCAAATTTAGTTTTTATTACATTTGTATGTTGCATTTCATTCTATTTTTTATTCTTATTTTTCCAAGAAACACATAGGGAAAGATAAGACAGCTCCAAGAACCTACCTGTCACACGACACCTTTAGCCAGATTATCATAATTTATGGACATCAACAAGAACTGGTCTAACAGAAGGACCATCCTCTATAAATAGGAACCAGCTATCAGGCTACTAACTTGCCCACACCATGGATTTACCATTTGACCCATATTCCATTGCATATACTTCTCTATCTCTAATATGCGCTCTTTTAATATTCAAAATTCTCGCTAGAGAATTTGTGGAAAAGCTGGGAATGAAAAAGTACCACCCTATTGCTGGTACCATATTCAACCAGCTAATAAACTTTAACAGGTTGCACCACTACATGACTGATCTGGCAGGCAAGTATAAGACCTACAGATTGATCAGCCCTTTTCGGAGTGAGATTTACACGTCGGATCCTGCAAATGTAGAGTACATTCTGAAAACAAACTTCGACAATTATGGCAAGGTGCATGCAATTTCATATTCAGTCCAATGATTCTTCTTTGCATTACGTGGAAAAAAATATGAGTGAGTACACACGACTCTACTGATATCCTTTTTGTTCCTATTCTGTGGGAAACTGTTTGTGCATAAAGATTCATTAGCATGCAAAAATTCTCAGTACTCTCTTTCAGAGTATTAATTTTGAAAAAAGTGCTTCTCACTGATAGATGTGACAATACAACAGTATATAAATATAACAATGCCTGCTGCATGCAACTTACAATTCCTTTCCCTTGGAGTTCTTGGCAACGAAGGAGTGGGCACGCTGGATGTGTCAAAGAGCTGGAGCTGAGGCTGATTGGGACTTTGTGGAAAAAATAAAGGCACAAAAATAGTTGTGATAAACTCTTGGTGTGTTTTTGTAGGCATTTTGAAGCAGATTTCTCGCTCTTTCACATTGAGCATACACTGATCATTTGCAGATCCTTCAAGTAATTGACAAACAGTTTAGAAACAGTTTCAATTTATTATACCGATTTTGTGACGTTTTCTCATATATACTTTTAGAAGAAAAGCACATGCAGGACTGGTAGCTGTTCTTTCTATAAGAGGGATCTTTTGGATTCTCCTCCAATTTTTCGTCCTCGCCAGGGGTCTGATCATATCCAACCTGTGGCTGAAAGAATATTACTAGAATTCTTATATTGGCTTCTCGCTAGTTGGAAATTAAGGTCAAATTGACAGGACAAAGTCAAAAGAAAAGAAAAAAGAAATGACAGAATAAAATAGTAGGGTCCATTTCTACTATTTACCAAAAAATGTCCACCATAGGAAAAGTAAATTTATGGTAATTGAGCATAATTTTCATGGTATAAATAGGTTTATCAGTTTTAGTCACTGAAATCTCAAACCTTGTGCAGGGATGGTACAATTGTACCATTTTGAACGATTTGCTAGGTGATGGAATTTTCGCAGTTGATGGAGAAAAATGGCGCCAACAGAGGAAGGTGTCGAGCCATGAATTCTCCACAAAGATATTGAGGGACTTCAGCAGCACAGTATTCCGAAGAAATGCAGCAAAACTCGCTACTATAATTTCTGAAGCTGCAACTTCCTACCAGACAGTGGATATTCAAGTTAGTTTGCACGACCCAATACAGTTTACAACTAGATCATCGCCGTTATTTTGATTAGAACAACAAGTGTCATAATATGCCAAATAAATCAATTCAGGACCTGTTCATGAAATCAACCTTGGATTCAATATTCAAGATTACATTTGGAGTTGAACTAGACAGCGTATGTGGATCAACTGAAGAAGGGAGAAAATTCAGCAATGCCTTCGATGATTCAAGCGCAATGACCCTTTGGCGATACGTTGATATCTTTTGGAAGATCAAGAAACTTTTCAATATCGGATCAGAAGCTGAGCTAAGGAAGAACATTAAAGTTGTTGATGACTTTGTGTACAAGCTGATCCAAAGCAAACAAGAAAAGATTTGCAAGTCCAAATTTGACCTTGATGTGAGCAAATAACCTAATAGCTTTTCGAGTCAAATCAAACCGCACAATCTTATACTTTCTTATGAATTGCAGATAAAGAAAGAAGACATTTTATCAAGGTTTCTCCTCGTGAGAGACACAGAGCCAAAGTACCTGCGCGATATAATCCTCAACTTTATAGTTGCTGGCAAAGACACTTCTGCTGCCGTTCTTTCTTGGTTCATTTACATGCTTTGCAAGCATCCTGCCATGCAAGAAAGGATTGCCCAAGAAATAAAAGAAGCTACCAACATGAAAGAGATCAAGGATTACGCGGTATTTGCAGGCGGTATAAGTGAAGAAGCTCTAGAAAAGATGCAATATCTGCATGCAGCTTTGACTGAGACTCTCAGACTCTATCCCACAGTCCCAGTGGTATTTTTCCTAGTGGACAACAAGTAGTTTAGGTCCTCACCCCACCCCGCACCCCCTAAAAAAACACAACAAACACTCACAGCCACAGAGCCATCTATACCAATGATTACATACTAAGTAATTAGTCACAAAAAATTTAATTACAGGATGCCAAGATTTGTGCTTCTGATGATACATTTCCAGATGGATATAGTGTAAAGAAGGGGGATATGGTGGCTTACCAACCTTATGCTATGGGCCGGATGAAATTTATATGGGGTGAGGATGCAGAAGACTTCAAACCAGAGAGATGGCTTGACAAAAATGGGATTTTCCAGCAAGAAAGCCCTTTCAAATTCACAGCCTTCCAAGTTAGTACGAAATCCTAGCATTGAGTTGATGTATCACTTGTTCATAAGGTTCAGAACAGCCACATTATGCAATAATGTCATCGATCCTTTGCTGCCAAACAGGCAGGACCGCGAATTTGTTTAGGGAAGGAATTTGCTTATAGGCAGATGAAGATCTTTGCAGCTGCCTTGCTAAGCCACTTCGTGTTCAGAATGAGCGACAACAAGAAAGCTGTCAATTACAGAACTATGATTAATCTTCACATTGATGGTGGCCTCCATGTTCGCGCCTCCCGCAGATCAGGTCAGAGAAAATTCACTTGCCATTACAATTTTTGACCAGAATAGTGCATGTTAACATGTCAGACACTTGATGACAATATCCAGTTTCCAAAAACTCGCAGGAGGGAGTACGTACACTTGAATCTGTTTAGAGAATGACACTGCTCCTCAGAGAATCGGGACAGCATGAGTAGCTCATTCACATTTTTCAGTGTAATACTAGCCCCTGATCACAACGAGTTGATCTGAGAGTGTGTTTGTATTGAATAAGTATAGGATGGGACAATATTATTTTCCAAGTGGTTCCTGTAACAAATACTTTGACGTTAAAGGTACCACATACACGAGAGTATGCACATAGCTCAAGAAAGGAATAAGCGTAGAAACGCAAGCCATAAAATAAGGTACCATGTCTTTAGGACAATATGAAGTACAATGACAAAATGAGTTGTCCGAGGAGCAAAACGAAATTGATTGACCAAAAGCACAACACACTTGATATTATGACGAGTAACAGTTAAGTACACAGGACTGTTAACTGATGTACGATATGGAGTATGATCAATGAGAGGTATACCATTAGCAGTAGGGAAGAGTAAACCGTACACTAGGCTCGGGAGGAGAAAGTGCTCTCTTGATATTTGTTAAACCAACACGGTGAAAGGAGATTGAAGCATACTTGGGTTGAGAAATATTGCAGCGGGGCAGAGGAAACTATAGACTGAACCGAGATCTTTCATCTCAAAGTGGTAACCGCGATTCCGCCTGAGATGCCATCAAGATGAGCGCTAATGATTATTATGTCATGCACATTGCAAAGCACGAGACTAAAACTAGCCCATCCATAACTCACACTTGACTTGAAAGCATTTAATTGCAACATGCAAGCCTCAAATGACGTAATTTTACTTGCATATATATATATATATATATATATATATATATATATATATATATATATATATATATATATATATATATATATATAGGGAGCTGATCCATTGATAGCGCTAGCAAAATAGGAGAAGTTGCTAGCGCGATCTGGCCGTCCATCCCAAAAGATGGACGGCCCAGATCTTTTTTTTTGCGTTTTTTTAAGTACGTCCGCTACATTATGTAGCGGACAATTTTTTGCATTTTTTTGACAATAATACCCTCCGAGTCCGTCCGCTACATAATGTAGCGGACAAGTTTTCAAACTTTTTTTCTCTTTCTGTCATTAATGTTCTGACTTTTTTTTTCTCTCTCTCCCGTCCGCTACATAATATAGCGGACAAGTTTTCAGACTTTTTTTTTCTCTTTCTGTCATTAATGTTCTGACTTTTTTTTTCTCTCTCCCGTCCGCTACATAATATAGCGGACAAGTTTTCAGACTTTTTTTCTCTTTCTGTCATTAATGTTCTGACTTTTTTCTCTCTCTCTCCCGTCCGCTACATAATGTAGCGGACAAGTTTTCAGACTTTTTTTCTCTTTCTCTTTCTCTCTCCTTTTGTGGTCATTTTTCTGTCACCTTTCTGACTTTAGTCTCTTTCTCTTTTCTTTCTTTTCAATTTTCTAAGTTGTTTCTCTCTCCTTTTGTCATCATTTTTCTGTCACCTACTCTCTTTCTCTTTTCTTTCCGGACATGTGATCCTAGCTCAGAGAAGAAAGCTATTTGCAGAAACCCAGACATAAAAAGAAACATAAAAAGGAAACGCTAAACTTGCACGCAATAGAAGCTGTCCCGAGAAAGACATTGGAGATCTGTTCATGCTTTAAAGCCCAGCAAAATCAAGCTGACATGAAAGACCGGGCTCTCGCAGCAGCCCTTACTAACGCCCTTAACCTATTCGCTTCTACGTGAACTCTTTGTTCTTCCGAGATATGAGTTTCGGTAGAGCTGCAAGCTGTATTGTCTGGCACCTGATTTCGTAGTTCTTTTGATGAAAGAGAGGACACCTCAGCAGCATTAACCTCATCCCACAAGGCCTGAGATGGCTCCTGCACAAGAACCCAATGATGAAAATTAGCTAAACAAAATAGAACATCGATCCTGATATCCAAATACCTCACACTAGACAACCCTGATGAAGCCAATGCTAATAGTGACTATGTTGTTTCAGGTGGAAATTTATTTGCAGAAACCCATTCCTCATCCTGACCAAAACATTGGAGTCTGCCCAGAGAGAGAGGAAATGAGGGGAGAGGACGAAAGAGAAGAAAAGAGATAGAGAGAGATCAAAAAGAAGAGAAAGGAGAGAGAAGAGTCAGAGCATTAATGAAGGGGGAGAGAGAGAGAGAGAGAAAAAGATATGAGAAAACAAGTCTAAAAACTTGTCCGCTACATTATGTAGCGGACAGGAGAGAGAGAAAAAGAAAAAAAAGTCAGAACATTAATGACAGAAAGAGAAAAAAAGTCTGAAAACTTGTCCGCTATATTATGTAGCGGACGGTCCGCTACATTATGTAGCGGACAGGAGAGAGAGAAAAAGAAAAAAAAAGTCAGAACATTAATGACAGAAAGAGAAAAAAAGTCTGAAAACTTGTCCGCTATATTATGTAGCGGACGGGAGAGAGAGAAAAAAAAAGTCAGAACATTAATGACAGAAAGAGAAAAAAAGTCTGAAAACTTGTCCGCTATATTATGTAGCGGACGGGAGAGAGAGAAAAAAAAAGTCAGAACATTAATGACAGAAAGAGAAAAAAAGTCTGAAAACTTGTCCGCTACATTATGTAGCGGACGGACTCGGAGGGTATTATTGTCAAAAAAATGCAAAAAATTGTCCGCTACATAATGTAGCGGACGTACTAAAAAAACGCAAAAAAAAGATCTGGGCCGTCCATCTTTTGGGATGGACGGCCAGATCGCGCTAGCAACTTCTCCTATTTTGCTAGCGCTATCAATGGATCAGCTCCCATATATATATATATATATATATATATATATATATATATATATATATATATATATAT
Source organism: Escallonia herrerae (assembly GCA_033070095.1). Taxonomy (NCBI): domain Eukaryota; kingdom Viridiplantae; phylum Streptophyta; class Magnoliopsida; order Escalloniales; family Escalloniaceae; genus Escallonia; species Escallonia herrerae. Next base: position 11,253 of record JAVXUP010005236.1, on the reverse strand, counting down.
ATATATATATATATATATATTTGATAATAGTATTAAGAATTTTCACAAAATCGTCCCGACTGTTTAACATTTAAACTAACTCTATTATTAACTTCGCTCTGTTTGGTAACCTTTCCATTTTCTATTTTTTCTCCAGTTTTTGTAAACTGGAGGAAAAAAAAACACGGTTGATACACATTTTTTGTTTTTTTTTTTTCCTTCAGTTTTGAAAATCAGTCTTTAAAACAGAGTTGTTTTTTAAAACTCTCATTTAGGAGTTTTGGATTTTCAGTTTTGATTTTTATTTTGAGACCACCACCCTCCCGCCGCAGGTAGCTACCGCCGACCACTGGCCACCGTCACCGCAAACCCCCACAAAAAAAAACTCAAAATAAAAACTGAGTAATCAAAAATCCATTTATTTTTGTAAGAAATAAAAATGATTTATTTTTTAGAAACAGAAAACTAAAATTGAAAGTGATTTCAAACGTTATCTTAATTATTTCAAGTTAATAACTGTTTATATCAGCGAAGTTGAATACATTAATATCTAATTCAGGAGTATTGCCTTCCATGAAGTTTCAAACTTGCCACCTCTGGGTTCTACTCCAAATGTAACTTACTACCACAAGTCACTTAAATAATATACTCCGTACACAAAACAATTTTTGGCCAAATATTGCGCTACATAGTTATCTACATGTTCAAAAGTGTAATTTAATACTTAAGATGTTCTAGAGATACTTACGCGCTACTCGATTTTTTTAAATCGCTAGTTCTGTCCCCTCGTGCCTGTACTTGCACCGCGAACTTGTCACTTAAATCTAGGCAGTAGGAATGGCTTAGAAGCTAGGCCCCATATAAGTTGGTACACAAATTGTTTTAACTATAATCCTAAGTTTTACCGGAAGAGGAATATGAGGATTTTGAGAAGGAAAAAAAATTGTTACAACAAAAAGTAATAAAAAAAAATGCTTCTCAGTTAAACGTACACTTAAAAGTAATGTTAAAATACAAATATTTCTCCTTTTCGCGACGACGCACATTGACACATAGCAACAAAAGTTTTCACCAAGTCTTTGCAACAATCATCATCATCATCACGTTGATAATTATAGTACACCTTTTAACCTCTTATACTCCAATGACGTCACCGGAATTACAAGCAGTGACAGCTTATTGTGCTCTCTAGTAATCCATCCGTCCCAAAAAAAGTCGATAATATTTTATTTTTGGGCTGTCCTAAAAGAATTGCTCACTTTTTTAAATTAAGATAGATTCTGTAAGTAGTATTTTCTGTTTACCGCTTTCACCCTTTTTTTTATATTTTATTTTTTCTCTCTATATTGAATTCTCTACCAAACCATTTTCTTTTTCTTAGCCTATTTCCTTCCCCAGCTAGCTCTGTGTGCGGGTGCACGCGTGAATATAACTTATTAGTATGCATACCAAATTAGAATGAAAAAATTAAATTAAAACGGAATGAGCACAATTTTTAGGTCTTCCCGACACAATTACAAGTCTAACCAATATATATGCATTGATGGCTACAACCACCAAATCTGTACCAAAAAAAGATTAGTATTGTAGTAGGTGAAGTTTGTCCACATAAATTAGATTAGGCAAAGTCCAAATAAAACGTACTTGACGTGGAGTCTTGGGACAACCCATGTGATTGATGAGCTATATGTACGTATGTTGCTCCCTCCAGACCTTATGTGTCCTCTGGGCTCCATTGCCCACATGCATTTGGAGAATATATATATATATATATATATATATATATATAGGGGACCGATCCACACCCACCGGTGGAGAAATAACAATTTTTCCACCGAACCGCAGGTAAGAGCAGCGGTTGGCCACGTGGCGCAAAAAAGACGAAAAGGGACAAAAAAAGGACGAAAATACTATGAGAAATTCATGAAAATATCACGAGAAAATGAAAAACTCGTGAGAAAATGGTGGCAATAATGCCCAACCGCAACTCCTACATGCGGTTGGCATTATTGCCTTCCGTGACCCCACCCCCCACCCGTCACCCCCCTTGCCCCCCACCTCGTGGCCCCCATCCTATGTCCTTTTCCCCCACCCGTGAACCCCCATTTCCCCACCCCCCCACCCGTCACCCCCTTGCCCCCCACCCCGTGGCCCCCATCCTATGTCCTTTTCCCCCACCCGTGAACCCCCCTTTCCCCACCCGTGAACCCCCTCTTCCCCCACGTGTCATTACCACCCTACCCCCCACCCCCACGTGTCATTCCCCCCTCCCCCTCCCTGCTGTTCACTCACGGTTCTTCTCTTCCTCTCTCACTTTTCTCTCTATAAAATCCCTCCTCCCCGAATCATTTCTTCCACCCTCCTCATTCTCCCTATCTCACCTACATACAAACAAAAAAAATTTACGCTAGAAGATCGGTGGATAACCGCTAGAAGATCGGTGGATTTTTCTTGAAATATATCAAGTTAAAACAAGTAAGTATTTTTCAATTTGTTCTTACCAATTGATTGTTTAAATTGTGTTACGCTTAAATTGTTCTTACAATAGTCTAAAATTCGTGTTTAGGGCGTCAAAGGGCGTCAAAATTACGTTTTGACAAATCGGGGTATTACATTCGAAAAATTCCAAAATAGCGATTTTTTAGGGCGTCAGAAATAGAATTTTTCACGAATTTATAAAAAATAGCTAGAGCTAGATTTTGCCAAAGTACGAAACAGAGACCCTAGTTATTTTCAAAAGATCTGTATCAGGTAAAAATTTCAGATTTTTCCAAAGACTGGAAAGGGGTTAACTGATACACGCAACCTTGTAACTTTGCAGTGTAATTTAAAATATCAAGCCAGCGCGATTTCGCGCAAAACTTTTATGAGAACCCTAGGGTGTTGGGAAGTTCCATTCCCCAGGAATTCGGGCCATTCCGAAGCCGTTAGCTAATTTTTTGGCCGAACGGGCTTTTAAGCGCTCGATCCGGACACCGGTTCGGGATTTTTAGGCGAAAAATCCGTAAAATACTTTTTAGATCAAGAATGAACTCAGGAAGCTTAAAATAGCATTTTAAAGCACTTTTGATATTTTCTGAAGCCAGGGGTATTTTGGTAATTTGCCACCCCGAGAGGGGTATTTTGGTAATTTTCCCGAAAAAATTTTCCAACGGACTTTTAAGTCCAGAAATGTAAGTAAAACGCCTGAAATGTTGTTTTGCAGCTGATTGCGGGGCGTAATTGTCGCTAAAGGTGAAAACTTAATTAGACAGTTTTTTCACGAATTTATAAAAAATAGCTAGAGCTAGATTTTGCCAAAATACAAAACAGAGACCCTAGTTATTTTCAAAAGATCTGTATCAGGTAAAAATTTCAGATTTTTTCAAAGACTAGAAAGGGGTTAACTGATACGCGCAACCTTGTAACTTTGCAGTGTAATTTAAAATATCAAGACAGCACAATTTCGTGCGAAACTTTTATGAGAACCCTAGGGTGTTGGGAAGTTCCATTCCCCAGGAATTCGGGCCATTCCGAAGCCGTTAGCTAATTTTTTGGCCGAACGGGCTTTTAAGCGCTCGATCCGGACACCGGTTCGGGATTTTTAGGCGAAAAATCCGTAAAATACTTTTTAAATCAAGAATGAACTCAGGAAGCTTAAAATAGCGTTTTAAAGCAATTTTGATATTTTCTGAAGCCAGGGGGCATTTTGGTAATTTGCCCCCCCGCGAGGGGTGTTTTGGTAAAAGTTTTTCAGTCCAGAAATGTAAGTAAAACACCTGAAAGGTTGTTTTGAAGCTGGTTTGATGGGCGTTAGGGTGACAATGAACCCCCGGGGGCTATTTTGCTAATTTTACATTACACAAATTTGTGCTTAAAATAACTTTTAGTTCAGGAAAGGGTGTGAGACACCTGAAAAGTTATTTTAAAGAGTGAATTCAGGAAGCTTAAAATCCCATTTCAAAGCACTTTTCAAATTTTTTTTGTCAGGGGGCATTTTGGTAATTCGCATCCCCGATAGGGGTATTTTCGTAAATTTGCAGCGTTAAGTTTTTCAAAGGATTTCTTAGTCCAGAAATGTAAGCAAAGCACCTGAAAGGTTGTTTTGAAGCTGATTTGGGGCGTTAGGGTGATAATGAACCCCCGGAGGCATTTCGGTAATTTGCCGCTCATCGGGGGCTATTTTGCTAATTTTACATTATACCAAATTTCCCGAAAGACGGTGGTTTAAATAAATTTTATTCTTCTTTTATTTAAATCTATGACTTGTTGAGAATGATATAATTTTTATTTTTTAGATTCCAGTATAAATATGGATGCAACTGGAGGAAATAATTTTTGTGAAGGTTCTGATCCACCTTACGTTGGTCAAGTTTTTCAAGCACTGGACGAAGTTGAAGCATACTATAGAGCATATTCGAAAACGATAGGTTTCGGTATTAGAACTAAGACGACTAGAAAACGGGCGAATACAGATCAAATTTGTGCAAGACTATTTGAGTGTCATAGAGGAGCACCGCATGTAACTCCGGTCGTTCGGATCAGTGACGAAGGGACAACAAGACAAAGAAAACGGGACACATTTCCGGGTACCGGCTGCAAGGCCCATGTGTATGCAGTACACCGAAAAAATGAAAACCATTGGGTTGTCACAGGAGTGGAGTTGAGCCATAATCATCAGTTGATGACCCCCAGTAAGATTGGTCAAATTCATCAACACCGAGAAATAAGCGCGGCACACAGACAACTAATTTTTACAATGGCCGAGGCTAAAATTCCACCTTCTAAGATGATGGGGGTTTTCTCAAGCCAGGCTGGGGGGATTGACAAGTTGAGTTTCAACGAAGTAGACCTTCGAAATGAACTTCGTGCTCAGAGGAGAGAGTCTTTCGGTAAGAGTGATTCTCAAACTACACTTGATCTCTTCAGGTCCCTTCAGAGTGAGAATTCTGGATTTTTTTACAGTCTCCAACTGGATGATGAGAACCGCATTAGTACTATATTTTGGGCGGACCCCCGTTCTAGAGCTGCTTACCAAAATTTTGGGGATGTTGTGACGTTTGACACCACATACCGCACCAATAAGTACTCTATGCCTTTTGCTCCGTTCACCGGGGTGAACCACCACTATCAGTCAATCTCGTTTGGCTTTGCCCTGCTTAGGGATGAGACGGAGGAGTCATTTACGTGGTTATTTGAAACGTGGCTTCAAGCAATGTATCATATTCCTCCAAAGACCATCATCACCGACCAAGATCTGGCAATGAAAAATGCAATCGCTAAGGTCCTTCCAGATACTCACCATGGCCTGTGCACATGGCACATAAGCAACAAATATCCCGAACGGCTTCACCATGTATATGCAAACCATCCGTCATTCAAGACTGACTTTAATACATGTGTGAAGAAATCGTTGACGGTAGACGTGTTCGAGGAGAGGTGGGCCACGTTAATGGATACTTACTATTTGCACAATCACGAATGGTTACAATCGTTGTATGAGATCAAGACACAGTGGGTCGGTGCCTACACCAAGAATTTTTTTGCAGCCGGAATGACTACGACCTCGAGAAGCGAAGCTATGAATTCATTCTTTGATGGGTACGTAGGCCAGTCTTCAAGTATAGCGGAGTTCGTACTAGAGATGCAGAAAGCCGTTGACAGGCAATTGTACCGTGAGAGAGAAGCCGACGCGGCTACAGTTTGCAAAGAAAGAGCTATACTACTTTATTCACCTTTAGAGGCTCATGCGGCTCAAGTCTATACCAAGGAAATGTTTCGACAGTTTCAAGAGGAACTACTAAAGTCGAATCAATATGGCATGACAAAGTTGCACGAGTATTCCACCAGAGATATCAAGGTTTATGCTTTGACAAATGTGACGAACTTCGCCAATCCGTGCTCTTCGTCGGCTCCGAGGACCAGACGACATTTTACCGTAGCAGTTTGTAAGGACACCGGGTTGGTTAATTGCAACTGTCAACTGTTTGAGCATAAAGGTATACTTTGTCGACACGCGTTGAGGGTTTTGAGCGCCAAGAATGCTAGTGAAATCCCTCCACCGTATATCTTGGAACGGTGGACGAAGGAAGCCAACAGAGTCCACGGTCACATTCCTTACGTGCCCAATGTTTCAGTTGATTTCGAGCAATCTGAGTCGCTGCGATATAATCACCTTTGTAACATCATGCACGGTTTATCAATGGATGCAGCGTCGACATTTGATGGGTACAGGTATCAAGTTGAAGCAGCCGCACGGGATAAGGCTATGCATGCACAGTTTAGGATGGCATTACCAGAAACTGTGGACACTCCGACTACTCGGACAACTCCAGGCGGTAGATTCAATCGAGCCAAACAGCCAGTCATTGACGGCACTGACCTACAAGGTGAGGAGGACGACATTTTTGATCCAATTATTTCTCAAACAAAAGGGCGAAAACGAGCAATACGCATGAAGAATCCGATTGAAGAAGCAACGGGTCAAAAAAAATTACGAAAGTGTGCGTTGTGTAATAAGATGACTGATCATGACAAGAGAAACCATTATAAAGTGTTAGGTATCGAACCTGGCAGTATGGTCGAGGAGGACGATGATGAGGAAGAGTGTTAGGGTTAATGTTTCAGTTGTATAAATTGAACTTTTATAATGTTTAAATTTGTGATTTGGTTTGTGCAATCTTTAATTTGTGATTTGATTTGTGGATTATTGATATTTTTGGTAACTCCGTTTTCGGGCACACTTTAGGCCCCAATTGATAGCTTCCGAAAAAAGTTGTAATTTTTTTTGTCACTTTTTTTCGCTCATTGCACTTCAGGCACGCTAGTTAGCCCATTTGTAAGACTTTCGGCGAAAAACGAGACACATTAATTTTTGAGTTTTCCTAGGAAGGGCCTATTCGGGCACACTTTAGGCCCCATTTGATAGCTTCCGAAAAAAGTTGTAATTTTTTTTGTCACTTTTTTTTCGCTCATTGCACCTCAGGCACGCTAGTTAGCCCATTTCTATGAATTTTGGCGAAAAGCGAGACGCGTAATTTTTTCGAATGCCGTCATATGAAAGGTATATTCGCGCACATTTTAGCGCCAAATTCATAGCATGCGAAAAATTATGTACATTTCTTTTTGGTACAGTTTTTTGTAACATCACAGCAGCTAGCCACGCACGTCAGGATAATGGTAATGAAGGCGTCTAGCTTCATTCTTTTTCAGCTCCCAGGCTATCCTATACCTAAACGTCAAGGCATCCTTCCTAGTCCACGAGGAGTGTTTGAGCACTTCCGAGCGAGCAATGTAGTCCATGTACTTGAGGACGTAAATCCCGCAATCGTGACCGTTATATTGCTTTGGTCGGTCCTTTATCATCACGACCGTCCAAGGGTCACCCTGTGGCCGTCCGCATGCTAGCGAGAGGACAGTAGTCTGCATCCAACAATAAAAACGAGAATCAAGCCTATGAGACAAGAACAATATACTATGAGCCAAGGTCAAAAAATAAATACTAACCACTAAAGTGATGTACTCGTTGTACATCTGTGCCAGCAGCTGTCCAGGCTCGTCCTCCCTTAGGCTATCGTATATGTGAACCGTTCTGAACGCTGGATGGAGAACTAATAGGAACCAGTGGTTTGCATGATGACAGGGTATCATGATAAGGTTCGCATCAGCAGCGGGACATTGATAGTCTGCGTTCATCATGCCTAACACGTTTCGACCTGGTTTCCACTTACTCCTGCCGCCCCCTCGCCTCCATTCTGTGAATTCTCTCACCGTTAATTCCACAAAATGAGTGGGATACATGTTAAGCTTCAAATATTCAGAACGGTTAAAACGTTGCTCTCTAATCCGGAGCAGTTCTATGTAAGCGTTCATGACAAAATTTGAAAGATCTGTCTCCGGCGCCAACGTTCTGATATCCTCATGACCTAGGAATGTCGCAAGGGGAAAGTCTGCTGAATTGACAGGCTCATGCCCGAAGTAGTGCCGGTCGATCCAAGCCATCTTGTCCGACCTCAATGGCTTCGTCGCTTGTCCTTTGTCCGACCGAAAGCTTGGGCGCGAGGCCTGGATTCCTACTTGGGGAACCTGACTCTGGCACTGAGAGTCGTATGCGTTTGGAGGCAAGCGACTATATGGCTCCCATACCTGACTCTGGGGCTGATAGTCGTACGCGTCAGGAGGAGGGCGACCAGACGGCTCCCACACCTGACTCTGGGGCTGATAGTTGTACGCGTCAGGAAGAGGGCGACCAGACGACTCCCACACCTGACTCTGGGGCTGATAGTCGTACGCTTCAGGACGAGGGCGACTAGACGGCTCCCCTTCGTAACCCCGGTACGCAAGACTAAAGTTTTGAACTTCAGTCTTGTACTTCTCAATGGACCTCTTAAGATTGTCAGGAGCCTGCGCGACAAACCAGTCAAACGACTCCAGCTGCTTGAACACCTCAATGCCCTGGTCAACCTAAAAAACATGCATAGAAAATATGGCTAATCATATTTGACAAATGGTCGATAAGGTGCGCAAATAAATTATCAAACAACACTAGCATGACTTACAATGGCCAATGCCCAGAACTGGTCATAGACCTCACGTGGCGCGTACGATGTCTTCTTCACCTGGGAAGGGCGATTCACCCTCGTGCGCGTCACCCTGAGAAACCACTGTAAGTATTCCTCAGTACTAATGCCGTCGTGCTTCAGCGATACAAGGCTATCATACGTTTCCTGCCAGGTATTCCACTGGTGCACCTCGTCACCCAACAAAATCAAGGCATCAGCCACCTCGAAGTTCGGCCCTCGACCACCCCTGTATGGCCGCATGTCTACAGCGGGTTTTGGTATCCCTTGTGGACAGCCAGCTTGCTTCATAGCTCGATCGGGCATCTGAAACTCACATTCTTCGAAGTGAATGAGCGGCACCCGAACCAAACCTGCCAGCACGTACGACACCGGAAGTTGCCAACACCACTCATCCAACAGATGCATCACCTTGCCATATGGCTGCCACGTCACCTGGGATGCATCTAGTATCTCTAGTTCCCCCCGATAGAACTTTAGATGGTGGTGAGGGTCTACCCGTCTCCTCCTCCGGTTGGTCGTAGGCCCCCAGGCCCACACCCTAGGCCACGTCTCATCGGAATCTACCAACGGTTGTGGACGACCCATGGGTAGCCTCTCGTAAGACCAAACCTGTGAATGCAAACATTATATGGAATTAGTAATTAATCCCGAATATATTGACTAAGGATCCTACCAAGAAAATAAATGCTCATACCTGTAATAGAGTCAGGCAGGCGGCAATGGACTTGGCACCGTTTCTCGTAGCCTTATGCAGTGCTCGATATAGGTGCGCAAGGACAGCTGAACCCCACGAATAGGAGTATACCTCCTCAAGATCCTCCAAGAACACCATATACTTCGGATGCACCGTGTTTTTCGAATGCGTCGGAAGTAATATAGCTCCAATAATATACAGAAGGAATGCCTTCGTATACGTCACGAAATCTTGAGGAGTGTATTCATCCGGTAGCACGCCGTACTGCTCTCTCAGCCATTTAAGCTTGACGCCGTTTGTTGTAAGCGCTGCCCTTGGAATTCCCGGAAAATACTGCATAGCCATATTCGCTATGGATGCAGACGGCACGTTCAAAGTAACGGGTCTGCCGTGACATGGGATTCCAAGTATAAATCCGACGTCCTCTAACGTAACAGTCATTTCACCAAACCGGAAGTGAAATGAGTTCGTCTCGCTCCTCCATCGTTCAACTAGAGCGGATATAAGGCAATCGTCGTGTCGAGACCATTTCCCGCAATCGGTGAACAGGGTTAAATTTTGACGGTGTAATAGCTGTATTTGTTCCTCGTTTAGTACCCACTCTTCAAGGTGCCTTGTGCTTTGAATTGTTTCCAAAACACCCCTATCGACACCGTCAAATACGTGCCTCGCGACGTGGTCATCGTCATCGTATAGGATTGATGTATCATGAGGTCCAGAGCTGAAATTCATACCTTTAAGAACAAAATATAATTATAAACCAACTTAGCGTCCATAATATCCATAATATTTACATTCCAAAACTATAACTGGATCTTTAACCTAGCTTACCAACACATTAGCAATAGTCATTATTTCAATGTATTAAAACAAATCCTCAATTCCCACCACTCCGAACGCTTAATTACGCTAGTTCCCACTGAACTAAAAGTTATTTTAAGGTATGAATTTTAAGCTGGATCCTTCCTAGCAAAATAGCCCCCGATCAGCGGCAAATTACCGAAATGCCCTGACATCCTTATCACCCCAACGCCCCCGAACCAGCTTCAAAACAACATTTCAGGTGGTTTACTTACATTTCTGGACTAAAAAGTCGTTTGAAAAACTTGGCACGGGAAAATTACCAAAACACCCCTTGGCGCGGGAAAATTACCAAAACACCCCTACGCGCGCCACGTCAGCTTCAAAACAACATTTCAGGTTTTGTAATTATATTTCTGGACTAAAAAGTCCGTCGAAAAACTTAGCACTGTAAAATTACCGAAATACCCCTCTCGGGGCGGCGAATTACCGAAATGCCCCCTGGCATCGAAAAATATCAAAAGTGCTTCGAAATGCTACTTGAGGCTTCCTGAATTCATTCTTGACATAAAAAGTATTTTACGGAGGTTTCGCCCAAAAATCGCGAACCGGTGTCCGGATCAAGCGCTTAAAGGGCCGTTCGGCCAAAAAAATAGGTAACGGCTTCGGAATGGCCCGAATTCCTGGGGAATGGAACTTCCCAACATCCTAGGATTCTCATAAAAGTTTCGCGCGAAATCGCGCTAGCTTGATATTTTAAAATACACTGCAGAGTTACAAGGTTCCCCGTATCAGTTAACCCCTTTCCAGTCTTTGGAAAAATCTGAAATTTTTACCTGAGACAGATCCTTTAAGAATAACTAGGGTCTCTTTTTTGCATTTTGGCAAAATCTAGCTCTAGCTATTTTTTATAAATTCGTGAAAAACTGTCTATATTTGGCACCCTAAAAAATCGCTGTTTTGGAATCTATAAATGTAATACGCTGATTTGTATAAACCTAACATTGAATTATAAGGAAATTCAAAATACTTACTTGTTGTGACTTGATGTATTTAAAGAAAAAACTACCGATCTTCTAGCGGTTATCCACCGATCTTCTAGCGTAAAATTTTTTGGTTTGTATTGTTATGGAGATTATGTAGGTGAGATATGAAGTACGAAGGAAGTTGGTAAAAGATGACAGAGTGCAGAAGAAGGGTTCGGGGGAGGGGATTATA
>JAVXUP010005235.1:0-21248 GCA_033070095.1 Escallonia herrerae | reverse complement strand
TTTTATTTCTGTTCTGATGGACACCTCTTAATGGACAATTTTTATATAGTCGGTGAACTATTTGGTCATGTTCGAAAGAGGCAGCCATGGGCCGATCCAAAGATTGTAAAGGTATTGTGAGTAAACAGATTAAGTTCCTGTTGTTTTTTCTTTCACCATTGGCTAATAAATTGTTTGCTTGTCATGATGCCTTTTGGAACAGCGATTATTCGATGCAAAATTTTATGCATTACTTGGTGAAAGGACTGCTGCAGACAATGAAAAGCCCATAAAGAAGAAGAAGGAGAAGCCGGTGAAAGTAGAGGTGACCACTGTTGCATGACTCTTTATGTTGTTCCCTGTGCTATTATAAATCTTTTTAGAGTATTTTCTGTTTCCTTCTCTCATGCTTGTAATTGCGTAGGATAAAAGTACCGCTGATGATGTTCCTCCGCCAAATCCATCTGAAGAAGAGCTTAATCCATTTTTAATATTCCCTTCACCAGAGGAAAACTTTAAGGTGCACTGCTGCTTCATGTCATGTTTTACTCTTGTGTTCGATCTGTTTACCATCTGACTGTGTTCGAATTCTTCGGGTTCGCATGTGCTTATTGCAGGATAATGATCTAACTTGTGCACTTGTTTGTGCGTGTACACACACACACATACATACATACATACATATACTACCTTAGTGGAGAATGCCCATGGGTTCCGAGTCAATTCATAAGCTAGCCATAACCTAGCGATATTTTATGGGTTACTGTTCTTGCAATAGTTAGCAGCGTGTGCTGCTTTCTTTGGACTCTCTATGAATGGCTTGTCAATCCTCAGGTGCATACTGAAGTTTTCTTCAGCGATGAGTCTGTGTTCAGAGCTTGCAATTCAAAGGAAACACTAGAAAAACATTTGAAGGCAATACAAGGAAAAGTTTTGACCCGCTTTCCACCAGAACCAAATGGGTACCTGCATATAGGTCATGCCAAGGTAATCGGCACTTTCTAGTTGATGTCTTGAGATCACTATTCTTTACGAGATATTTTTCTTTTTGTTTATCTGCTAAAGAACTTGTACAGGCGATGTTTGTTGATTTTGGCCTGGCAAAAGAAAGAGGTGGAGGTTGCTACCTCAGGTGGGATTACTTTGTTTAAGCTTGGTTTTAATTTCTGGCTTCTCTACCATTTAGTTTTTTGTCGTATAAATCATTTTCTTCTGGGATTGCACTCATTGGGCACTCGAGTGGCATGTGAATAGACCCTATTTTATGTGATACCAGCATCTCCTCCTAGAAAACATTGTAAGCTGATACGTACAAGAGTGCAGTTGTATGTGAGGAATTCTATGCATTAGCGATTGACTAGTAGGTTTTTCTATTTTATCTATTCCATCATGAAGTAACGTGGTCTATGTGCTGCAAAAACAGTTGTCTAATTGACAAGGTTTTTCCCTTCGATTAACTTTCATCATGTACAAAGACATTTGTATGATTGGCTAAAAATTCGTCAAGGACGTAATTCTATGTCAAAGCCTGATTTGTTGTACCAGTTTTGAGTTTTTTAAAAGCCATTTCTATGGTACGGCCACCAAAGTTGGATTCAATGTTCTTCGAGCATAAATTAGTCTCTAGAAGATATGATAAAATATGCGGATACTTCTTTTTGCTATTTAGACTTCAATCCTGACAAATGGCCCTGCAGGTATGATGATACTAATCCTGAAGCTGAGAGGAAAGAATATATAGATCATATTGAAGAAATTGTCCAATGGATGGGATGGGAACCGTACAAGGTACAATTTGGTGTACATGAATGGTGTGTTATGTGCTTCAACAGCATTTGACATTTCTTGCAATTTTGCAGATCACTTACACCAGTGACTATTTTCAAGATCTTCACGATCTAGCAGTGGAGCTGATACGAAGAGGCCATGCTTATGTCGATCACCAGGTTGCTCTTTGGCATAATGTAGATATAAATTTTTTCCTTTGAAAGAAAAGTGCAATATAGCATTACCTATGGCAACATGGCTATTTACGTCAATCTGGGCATAGCCTCTGAAACTTACAACTCTAATAACCTATTAAGAGGACGGTTCAGTGGACAAAGCTCTTGCAAGCACTAGATGTGTGCAGTCTCTACCCCATTTGGAGAGGCTGTTTTCTGGGATTGGACTCACATATTTCAGGTTGCGCAATAACCTTAACAATCCTAAAATGTTAGGTTATGGAGATATGGTTAATTCGTTATTGCATATAGCTTTGATGTCGGAATCTTTAGTTGCAGCGAGTCGTCAGAAGGCCGTGGTTTGGCCCTCTGACGTTAATGCATATTTATCTCTCCATCTTCTTCTTACTTGTCTGTCAATAATTTCGTGTCCTGTATTCAATCCTCCTGAGACCCTTATCCCAGATTAGTCTTTGAAGCATCTGCAACTCAAACGGAATAGTTGATTGCTATTAATTGCATGGATTATTACCAACTCGTAAGGATGCGATAATAATTCTTATTAGACAGAAATGTTTTCGCGTTAATGACACGATTACTTTCTTATTAATACAGACACCTGAAGAGATAAAGGAGTACAGAGAAAAAAAGTTGAATAGCCCTTGGAGAGAGAGACCAATTAAAGATTCATTAAAACTGTTTGACGATATGAGGCGAGGAATGATTGAAGAAGGGAAAGCAACACTCAGGATGAAGCAGGATATGCAGAGTGACAACTTCAATATGTATGACCTCATTGCATATCGTATCAAGGCAAGTGTGCCCTCATAAACATCTTCAACTACTGAGGATCAAAACGTTCTCATATTTTGGTTGATATGATATGGATGTTGCAGTTTACGCCTCACCCTCATGCCGGAGATAAATGGTGCATCTACCCCAGTTATGATTACGCTCATTGCATTGTGGATTCTCTTGAAAATATTACACATTCAGTAAGTTGTGCATTGTCATGGGTATTCTGTCATTGGCAATTTAAATCAGAAATGCAAGATGTCTTCTTATTGACATGGAATGATTGCCTCATCATATATGTCTTTGTGTGTGTTTGTTTGTGTGTATGCCAAGTATCTACTATCTAAATGTTGCAAGTTACAAGTGTATCTGATAAAGCTATATATATGCTAACATAATTTATGGAACTGATGTATCCATAGATGTTCTGCATCACTTAATGACTTTTTAAGAGATTTTTTTATCGAATGATTTGCACCAAATAGAAGAAAAGATGTTTTTGATTGTTATTTACTTTCATTACGCTTACTTTTGGCAATTTAGGCGTTGGTCTTTTGAAAGTTTCAGATGAACCAAGCAGGTAAGTTGCTGAAACAGTAAAAAGGTTGGTAATCGAATTGGTTACCGAGCATTATACTATCCCTCATAAGGACTGTGCTACTGTGCTCTAGCCAATATATCATTCGAGTATTTTATCCACATCATTCAGTCGATCCAAAATATCATTCTTATGAATCATTACAGTCCCACTTTGAGGCTGATTGTATTTTCGTACACACACAGACATATCTCTATAAAGCTTCTAAGTTCTAGTACTAATATGTCAAGTTAGTTTCTTTGTTTAGGCATTTTTTACTTGGTCAATTTTTCTTAGAACTGAGAAGCTCTGATCTATAGTTTTCTGAGACCAGAATTAGACTGCCAGATCTGTAATAACTGAGACTCCGTCTCATTTTGAGCATGTCACTTTTACATGGTATGCTAATTTATTTGATTGTTTTTTTTTTTTGGGGTGGGGTTGGGGGGTGGCGCGAGAGGAACTACATGTATGTTAGCTGATATACTTCATGTGATGTGATTTTTGTCAAAAAAATGTTTGTCGATTTGGCGATATGCTTAATTATATATATGTGCTTTCTGCAGCTCTGTACTCTTGAATTTGAGACACGTCGTGCTTCGTACTATTGGTTATTGGATGCGTTGGGCCTTTACCTCCCTCATGTATGGGAATATTCTCGTTTAAATGTCACCAACACTGTGATGTCGAAGCGCAAGGTAAATTGGGAAATTTAAATATCATCTGTCGATATGCAACTTTGAGAGTATTCTTTATAACGAGCTACGTAATCAACAATGGTATGCTGTTGCAGTTGAACCGTCTTGTGACAGAAAAGTGGGTTGATGGTTGGGATGATCCTCGCCTGATGACATTGTCTGGCTTGCGCCGCAGAGGGGTTACTTCAACTTCAATAAATGCTTTTGTTCGTGGAATTGGAATTACTAGAAGGTTGAATAGTCTCTATAATATTTCGACATGCATTGAACAAGTTTGAATGCTATGGTGTCATGTCTGGTGTTGTGCTGAACTACTGAGATGTTGTGCTGCAGTGATTCTAGCATCATAAATTTGAACCGCCTTGAGTACCACATAAGAGAAGAACTCAACAAGACTGCTCCTCGCACAATGGTGGTTCTAAATCCACTAAAGGTATGTATAGTGTTCGTTTTCTACTTTTTGGACCAGTGTCATAGGCCTTCACCGACTTCTTATTTCAGGTGGTTATTACCAATCTGGAAGTGGGGTCAGTAATGGATCTCAATGCAAAGAAATGGCCTGATGCTCAAACAGATGATGCATCCTCAGTTTACAAGGTGAGCAAATTTCGCTAAGCTAAGTTCAAGTTTTATCTTTGGGTGGAAGTGATACTAAATCGTCGTATTCTTGTTCTAGTTTGATGATCTTTGAATGAGATCTTCAGCGTAGCGGCTGTTTTGATCTCAATTTTTAGGCTAAATTTTGCAGTATAAGTTGTATGTTATGAATGTTGAAGTATGTTAATGGTTCTGTTTCTTCTTCTAGGTTCCTTTTTCCAATGTCGTATACATTGAGCACACTGATTTCCGGATTAAAGATTCTAAGGATTACTATGGGCTTGCTCCTGGGAAGAGTGTCCTACTCAGGTAAATATGCTAGTTTTGTATCTGTTTATCTAGTTCATCCATTGGCTTGAAATTTAGAAAGTTCATTCTGAATGTAGGTACGCTTATCCTATAAAGTGCACTGATGTTGTACTTGGAGATGATAAAGTGACTGTTCTTGAGATTCGTGCTGAGTATGATCCTTCAAAGACAACAAAGCCAAAGGTGGTTGTTCATACTGAAGTTTGCTCTTTCTTCGATTTGAATGGTACCCCAATGTTGCAAATAGTCTTAAAGTTCTATCTTCTCTGCATATGCAGGGGGTTCTTCACTGGGTTGCAGAATCTTCACCTGGGGTTGATCCATTAAAGGTGGAAGTTAGACTGTTCGACAAGTTGTTTCTTTCGGAGGTTGGTGATCTCTTCTTTTTTTATTTATTTTTTTCCCCTCAAAATTACTTGGTATTGCAAAAGCTTACCGTTCGTCACTACTGCAATCAGAATCCTGCTGAGCTCGATGATTGGCTTGGTGATTTGAATCCCAACTCTAAAGTGGTGATACCAGGCGCCTTTGCTGTCCCTTCACTTGGAAATGCTGCCGTTGGGGACAGATTCCAATTTGAGAGGCTTGGTAAAAATTCTAGAGCCCTCGTAATTGAATGTTGCAGATTGCTAGATTAAAATGAAGTTAATGAATGAGGATAGTTAGTTTCTCACTCATGCATTATGAAATTGATGCTTCTTGTTTCCCAATTTTGGTCATTTACCTGCATTACTAGAATCATTACTGTTATTACTTCTTTTAGTCGTTGAAAATATTGGTGAGCTACCATGGTCGGGGAATACATTCAAAGCTTCGGGATATTGTCGTCTTCTTATCTAGTTACGGCCCGTAGATCAATTTGTAGAATATTTGAAATTTCAATGAGTTAGTATGGGCGTCTTCCCAAATAACTTAAGCAGACTAGTATGCGGTGGTTGTTTAGCCATATGACTGTAACTGTATTTTTCCCTCATTTGCTATTCAGGCTATTTTGCTGTGGACAAGGATTCGACGCCGGAAAAGGTCGTCTTCAATCGAACAGTCACGTTGCGAGATAGTTATGGCAAGGTTGTGAAGTAGGGAGAATGCCTGCAGAAGCGAGCAAGCAGCAAGATCAGCAACTTAGTTTGATGAATTTCTTATCTATACAAACGTAAGATATTTACTTACCAAACTACTAATAGATCGGAGCGTGTCAAGATTTTGTACATCATACAAGGAGAACGAATAACGATACGATAATACAATAGTTTTGTTCTCTCACATATTCTTTCTCCCCGTGCACACCTGTGTTTGGATGCGCATCTGGATTCTGATGTGGTGGTGGGTATATATTACATACACATACGAGTTCCGAGGTTTGTTATTCATACGAATATGAAAGCACTTTACATTTTGTGACAAGCGAGGCTGTGTTTTCGCGGTGAATCATCGTCTGCCGAGGAGTGGAGAAGCCATACTTCCCTGCTGGTCCTGCACTTTACTCGTACAAAGAGGTGGTCCTGTCTTAAAGTTTTTACAGTTTCAAAGTCAAGTAGGAAGCTTGCCATCATGGTTTATATTGTTGAACGCTAGCTATAAAGGGCTCGGTTTACTACCAACCAAAGTGATTTGTATGGTTGAAAGTTGAAACAGGGACAAAGGTTAGAGCTTAGTGGGAAAAAGAAGTTTCAACAAGATGATAAGACTTAGAAAGCAGGATGCTTTAAGAAGTTGACAAGTGCCTTTCACTTCAAGGGACCGACCACCGTGGAATAGTGCACAGTGAATGCTACATATTCTCCTAAGACCCCCCCCCCCCCCCCCCCCAATGCTCTTTTAGAGCTTGAAAGAGCCACTAAAAGGGAACAGAATTGTTGTCAAACAAGTAAAGTAAAGGCGCTCTGATGTTAGAGTTCAGTCTCTTCACGTTTTATTTGCTCTGCGTGACAATGAGAGGGACGATGCAGATGGAAATTCGTAAAGGGGAGAGTATCTTTCACTTTCAGAAGTTCCGCCTTCACATGGAAACTTGGCCACATGCCAAAGCTGCAATTTTCCCCACAGATAAATTAGCTGATGTGACTGCGCAGAACTTCATTTTTGAGAGTCTACACTCAAATCATACCTACCAACACGAGCTTTGTTCGGAGATTTTTTTTTTAAGAGAAAGAGAACAACATAAAAAAGCATAGCGCAATAATAAGAACATTTATTCAAGAAAACCCATAAAAACACAAGTTAAACAGAGATTTTCATTCCGAAATAGGATAAGAAGAAATGAACTTATTGTTTACTGATTATGAAAATGGATATACAACAGCACAACACTCTGAGCAGTGATTTCAAATTTAAGTTTAACAGTTGTAAAGAATTCATTATGACGTGCATTTTGCTCCATTTAGGTTATGTGTTGGTTGGTGGATACTAATCAGAAGCAATATCATGCCAACGATAGAACAATGTCAGACAATATTACTGTTTTCATGTACTTTTAAGGAGTCAATAAGCAAATATGTGTTCCAATGTATTATATACGTAATTTAGTAGTTCAAACTTCATTTACAAATTTTCTTTTTGTATAGCAAATAGAGTTTATTTTCCTATTAAACTTTGTTTACAATTTTTTTTCTTAGATCAAATAGGGTTTATTTCCTATTTTACAGTTTGTTTATGAATTATTAGTCAAAATTAAGTCGTAATATATACATGTATCAATTAGGCAGAGTTTTGTTATATTTAGCTTTAGCTTCTACTTTTCACGTGGCTTATTATAATTTCCCTTAATAATTTTTTTAAATTTAATTAGCTATTAATTGACAAAGGTCCATTGAAAAGTAGTAGAGAGAGCCCTAAAATTTTCAGAAGGACACATAACACAACAATATAAGGACTAAGAAAAGACTAATCATTATACTTACGATATTATTAATTGTAAGAAAGCCCAATTTAAGTTGGGCTCTACGTGAGAGCTCAAACTAAAAAATAACACTACAAAACCAGAGACAAGCTCTTGAAAAGGGACTAGATGCTTTGCCGAGTTTTTGTTTGCTTCCACTGTCTTGTACACGAAATTGCTTTCTTACCATCAAACACGTAGGTCAGCTGGTAGGAGTTGTACTAACTTAACCAGATGTCTTGAGTTCGAGCCATGGAACGTAACTGTGTTAAAACATGGTAGGGAGAGCTTTGCCGCCTACGTGATTTTACCCGGCTTGATCTCGGATTAGTCGGCTCCTAATGTGGTGTCTGGATACTGGGTGGTCTAAAAAAAAAAAACAATGCTTTCTTTACATCAGAGTGCTATGGGTCATGATAGAGAGGTCCACTTTTGTCATGGCAGGTTTTATATATATCATTATGTAGCCTGTGATATAACCAATAGCTAGATCGGAGTTCAAATATTAATTTTTAAAATTAACTCTTAAGCTAGAACTTTACAAAAGTAAACTTACTTTCCACATTTCATGTGACCCAAAATTTCAGCCTTGAATCCGCGTACTGAACTTCATAATATCACTGTGGCTTAAGTCTAAGATCAAAGCTCGGTTCAGGGAATCTAACTATTTATTGCAAGAGTAGGGTGATATATACGAGAAAAGATGTTAGTAATGAGTCTTGTGTGAATGAATGAGTTGATATTTGACTACGAAATTTACCATGTACTAGTTAAGGAATCCGTGCAATGCATGGAGCGTTCTCTAATTTTTTAAATATTGTCTAATATTTATTTCTATAGATATTTTATAACTGTTAATTTTCTTATATTTTTAAAAATATTTTTTAAAACGTATTTTTATAAATTGTTTATAACTGTTATTGTTTGAACTGTATGAAAGAAATTTACTCTATAAAAGATTGTCTTTAAATATAACTTTTGAAAAATTAGCATTATAAAAGCATACCTTAACAATAAATGTATAATGCATAATTTAATATGATCCGTTTTTACTCACAAATAAGATGTGAACGTTACAATTAAAAGAAAACCGTTTTATAGACTTAGGATACATTTTCATTAACGTTTCGCGATGACATATGACAACAATATCGTACTACTATATATTTAACTGAATTTAAAATTTTTAGTTTAATATTTGGAGCTTTGTAGATATAATTGCTAGTATGTATCAATGATATATCCATAACGAATATGATTAAAAAAACACCAGTTATTTATACCATCACTTCCGATTTTTCGTGAGTTTAATTTAGTAAAGAGTGTTATAACTTATTTACTGGTAGTGTATATAAATCTCAATCTTCATATAAACATAAATGTCAAATTCACTCTTTGTGTGTTTTATTTGTGTCGTGCATAATGAAAAGAAAAAATAATATTGAAAGTGTTTCTATTTATACATAACTTATTAAAGTATTGCTAAAATAAAAATACTATTGAAGTATGAGATTAGTGTAGCCTGGGGCTAGAAAGTGGTTAACCACAAAAACATCGTCTTGCCTAATTAACGAAACTTTAAGGAATCAAAATGTGGGACCAAAATCAAAATCGAAAGACAAAAGTCATTTTAGAGAAATTGTTTTTACTGCTTCTAGTCCTGGATATAGTTGCTAGTAGAACTAACCTAAAATCATTATGTTTTTAATTAAATTCATCACTTATCTGCCTAAGATTTTCGGCGTAACCCGTCCACGAATAATACACTAACACTACCTCTAAATACCTTAATTAGCTGCAACATTGCCACTATAAGAGCAGTTACCTTCACCATAGTCATAACTTTTGCTCGTTAGTGCACTTTCATGTTTCTATCGTCAGCTTTTTTAGGTTCATCACTTGTTCAATCCAGATTTAGATCATAACTTATCAATCAATACTGTAACGTACATTAATATTACTTTGAAACAACTTAGTGTTACCACTACAACAACTTTAACAACAACCATCACCTCTTATACTACCACCATTTAGTTATGGCTATCAACAGCACAAGGATCAGCATACTACACGCCAATACCGTAACAACCACATGTTCTCACTGCATAATCTAAATCTCACTACCAACACTCAAAATTTACACAACAATTATCACTATCATAATTAGCATAGCTGATCACTCGCATAATTGCCTATATTACCACCCTCACACTCTCACATCTAGTACCGACATTTTGGTTATACCATTATCACCATGGGGTCACCCAGGCTTCTCCCTTTTTGTAGTTGTTTATAAAAGGTAAAAGATTCTTATAAATAATTTATCTTTTCCTCTCTTTTATTCTACAAACTCTTTCTCAGCTTGTCACAAATTATTCTTCAATCGATTTTAATTTTTCTTGGAGATCCAATATAATTGGTTCTGAATATTTTGTTCATATTGTGTGTATGTCAGATTTTAAGAAGATTGGTGCAAAAGACGAAAGTTGCAATAAAGCTTATGAAGAAATAAAATTTCTTTAAAAAAGAAAAAAAACACCAAAACAAATAGGATGATGTTTTGCACAACTAAAAATCAAGGTAAAAACAAAAATATACTATATGAAAAGCTTAAAATTAATTTGTAAATATTAATCATTAATTTCATACATGATTTTTGTTGTTTACATTTGCGAGATTTTATTTATATTTGCGAGATTTTATTTTATTTATTTTAAGCAGTTAGTAGTCCAAAATGAAGCCTTTTTAAATTATGTAGAGCTTTAAAAAAAGTAGTTTTGGTTTTTTTTTTTAATTTTATAAGATTTACAAAAGTCGGGCCAATGATCATACTAAAGAATTAGTAAGTAGGGTATGATTTTCGTATTTTACATTTTTGAGATTTATTGTTATTTTAAAGTACTTTTAAGGTTTTAATAATTAAAATTAGGCCTAATGTATAAGTACATTGATTAGGTAGAGTTTTAGAAGGTGTATAATAAGTATATTTGAGGTTTTAAAAATATTTCATAAATTATACCTACAAAATTTTCAATATCAATAAATTATAGTAAAGAGTCAAATAGAGTAGAAAAAGAAAAGAATACCAAAATAAATAGGATTCTTGAATTTTATATATCTAATTTAAAAGAGTTAGACTCTAAATAAAGAGACCAACTAAGTTAGGGGATTACGACATACAAAGTTGAAACTTATGTGTGAGAAGGAGAAGACTCTTAAAAAGTCCTACTTGTCGCAAAGATAAAGTTCCAAAAATTCTACGTGTCGCAATTTTAAGCAAATGTTTCAACTTTTTATAGATGTATAGATATAGAAAAAATGAATGAGTGAAGAGAATATAAGAAAAATGTAGGTATAAGAATAGTCTCAATTCAATATAATTTTAAACATCAAATCAAATGTATATAATTAGGTACTCCAAAGCATCAAGGGGTATGGTGGGAATTCGTAAGTTGGAAGTTTCTTCAGTCTAATATGAGAATTTGAAGGAAGATAATATTTAATAGGAATCTAGATATGATGCCTAAATTTGTAGAAGGTCAATGCTTAGAGAGGTTATAAAGGTTCAGGATAAGTTGTTTTATACATCTAAATCTTTACATTCTTGAACGAGTCTTATGCTTTAAATACTATTTTATAAAAAGTTTCATCTATGTTGTATTTACTATAAGAGTGAAAAAAAAGATATTTATCATAAATATAACGAGTAACTCGTCTTTTATATTGATTTATTTATATTGATCAGCACTTCAAAGTTCAATATTATTTTTATTAATAAAAGCAAGGTTATTTTTTTCACCGCCACATTTGTAGTACACATGAGCCAACGTCACTATAATATTTTTCTTCTACAAAATTTGGTGAAAATACATCTTCTCGTGACTAATGCACCTTTAGAAATAGTGTACTCTTGCCTCTCCAACTTGTAGGGGCGCTTTGCTAGAGGAAAAAATAGTAGTTTTGGAGATAAAATCTGGTGTAGTTAGTTAAGTATTACTCCCTCCGTCCCTTTTTATTTGATCACTTTTGATTTGCACGCTTTTTTAAGATATGAATTATATTTATGAGTTTTTCATTCTATCCCAAGAGAGAGAAAGCGAACGGAGAAAGAAAGTAGGACGGGAAAGAGAGAAATAGGTTGGTGGAGGATTAAATATGGAGAGAGAAATAAAATACAAAAAGTTTAATGACAGTAAACATGAAAAAATAGTTATGAAATCTTTCTGAATTTGTAAAGTGATTAATCTTTTTGGGACAGTCCTAAAAGAAAATGTGATCAAGTAATTAGGGACGGATGGAGTTTTATTTTAGTACAATACATTCAACCTCCTTAGTTTGTCATTATTACGATGTGATAATGAAGATCATCAATAATTGTGATTATAACTATGAGAGTAATAGGTTATAATATAATATATTTTCAAAAATTAAATAAAAATTAGATAAATTTTATAAAAGGTTAAACTTCATTTAATCGGAGAGTGAAAAAATGACATTTTTTACAGAACCAGAGACAGTAAGTACTCCTTCTAATACATTTATGGCTGTTATCTCGACATTGATATGCTTGGTAATTTTGTGGCTTCTTATGTTGCATTAAGGTTGTGGCTACTACATGAAAATGATAGATGATTTGAAGTGATTGGAAGAGAAGTGAGTCGTGTCACCACATAGTCCGGTCTGTACAGCAGAGTTTACTTTTTTTTTTTAACTTCACCGGTTTCATGATTGGTGTCTCATGTTAAAAGTCAAGCATATTGTAGACTACTTCAACCTTCTAGGTTCACCCTTCAAGGGAAACAAAACAATACATCAGCTTCGGAGGCAAAACAGAGACTGAGTTGGTAACCAAAAATAACTTCTTTAAGGAAAAAAAGAAAAAGTGCATGGCACTCATGAAATTCATGCAAAAAGTAGACACAAAACTAAACATCTCAACAAAGTAAACTAATGATGGGAATGATGTTTCTATTTGGCTAAGAAAAGCCTTGGTTACGGGCTTGGACTCTCAATATTTCTGGAAGTAGAGTAATAGGACGTAGCTACAGCGATGCAAATTGCATCTCCTTTTTGCATGATTACGAGAAAAGTTAAGTACTTGAAATGGTTCATTCAGGTCTTCTCAGCCTCTATAGAATATAAAGTTCGATCGAGATTAGTTTGCTCAAGTACCAAAGGCAATCATGACTTCAGTTTGGTATAAAGTCTCAAAGCTATTGAACCCCACAAAGAGGCTTCAAGAGATTTATGATCAACTAGGAGATGTGATGTGTTGAAACGATTACAACAATTATTGTGCTACCACGTAACACGTAGTGGGTTCGGAAACATACCGTATGAAGTCTCCGAATATTCCGACGTAGGATCCTTGTTGTTACGAGCCTCCAACACGCTTGATCTTTTTCGCAGGTACGAAAACGGCTACTAGAGTCGAGTTCTTCGTCCACGAACCAAATCCTAGAGCTTGGTGATTGCTCTAGAGAGAGTGCTATAGAGAGAGGGTTATTACTATTGACTTATAATTTATTGGGATATCTCTAGCCTTTATATAGAGATACAATTAGAGACTGACTTTACCTCCAACTCTTAGGAGATAAAGATTGTATT
Organism: Escallonia herrerae; assembly: GCA_033070095.1. Lineage (NCBI taxonomy): Eukaryota > Viridiplantae > Streptophyta > Magnoliopsida > Escalloniales > Escalloniaceae > Escallonia > Escallonia herrerae. The sequence goes on along the minus strand of JAVXUP010005235.1, from coordinate 7,865 downwards.
TATCTCAAACACTTAAGAGATAAATATTCTCTAAATAACTGTATTTATCCAAACTAACAAATACACATTATCTGTTAGTGGGCGGATAATGGGTCCACTGACCCAATTTATTAACAGCTCCCACTCGCCCACACACAGGGCAAATAAATCGTACAGTCCCTCTTTATCTCTCGTCCACTCATCTCCTCATACAGGAAATGGAACGTGCGACCTACGAGAAAGGATGTCCAGTTGAGGAGTATTGTATTAAGTTATCACCAAACTAACACAATACATCACTCCAAAAAATCTCGTATGTACCCCAGATAGTTCAACTACACCAGATTAAACACTCTCAAATCCCTCATAGTGAGCAGTGTTAAACCTCTCATATGTTATGTATTCATGACTCATATCGAAACGAAAATCGACAAAGTCGCCCGGGCTATGAATCACACAACATGATGTAATATTGAACTTTCTTCCCAAAGCCCTCATGTCATTCCAATTAGACCCAACCGCTTTCCTAGACATGCCCCGCGAGACCGCATCATCCATGATCCAAGGGTACATGCTAAAGTAGCGACATTGAGTATCCTCTTCATGACATAGTCTAAGGTGAAAAGGGTACCATATAGGATCAAAAATTTCGATCCAAGTGGCTCACACAGTGACGAAGCAGGGATTCATTCGTCACTCCCACTGTCGGTCTGCATTTAGCACATGCAGTATGATTTGCATGCTATGGCGTAACCCGCAAGGGCGTGTCACATAAATGTATAATAAAATACGCCATACGAATCTAAGTCTAGTCGCTGTACAAGCGCCTAACCTGAGTTTTTCAGCCCAGTCACTCTCATAGTGCCTGCCTGAAATCTCACATTCGGCTGTAAACAGGCTACATAGAGTTGTGGAGATACTCTATGATCGACCTACATTTATTAGGTCTCATCTTAGCTCCAACTAAGGCGACATGTTTGCTTTATAAGCTGTATCATCTTATTCGCCCACTTGGCGCTTAAGACAATTATGTCTCATCTTGCTCGCTATCTTAGCGCCAAGGTGAATTACCCGTGTGAGTGGGTCAATTCGAGCCTGGTGACACTCTCAATAAGGATGTATATGTAATCACAAAGATTATCCATTCATTCCAAAATAAACTCAAATCAAGGAACGAAAATTTAATGTAATAAATAATGTCAAGTACATAAGATGCCATAAACATATCAAAACCTACGTAGTCCCATACTCCTAATGTGAGAAAGGAAAACATCTCTAGCAATAGGCTTGGTCAAAGGATCAGCCACCATTCTGCCAGTAGGTATATGTTTCATGGTCACCTCTCCTTGCGCAACTAAAGTTCTAATGAAGTGATAACGAAGGCCTATGTGTTTGATATTTGGGGTCCTTTACAAAATCTAGGGCAGCTGTATTGTCACAGTGAACAGTGACAGACTCATCTGCATGAGCTGTAACCCCTAGAGCCTGTAAGAATGACCTCAACCAAACAGCTTCCTGGACTGCTGCTGAACAAGCAACATACTCCGACTCTATCGTGGATAGGGCGATGCAAGACTTTTTCTTGCTGTACCAAGAGATAGCTCCACCTGAAGTGGATATGCGCTCATCTCTATCAGCGCCCCAATCAGCATCGCTGTATCCTCTCAATCTCAAGTCTCCACCATGATAGCACAGGACGAGATTAGTGGCTTCACCGCATTCCAATGAGCGGGTCCAGGATTACTCTGATAACGACTCACCATTCCAACGGCATAGCAGATGTCTGGACGCGTACACAACATAGCGTACATCAGACTTCCTACTGCAGCCGCGTAAGGCACTTTGGACATCCGATTCTTTTCCTCATCATTCTTTGGGCATTGGTCTGTTGTTAAAGTACACGCCTTGTCCATTGGAGTGTCTATGGGTTTTGAGTTATGCATACGGAATCGTTCAATGACCTTCTTGATATATGTCTCTTGAGACAAACCGAGAAGTCTCTTTGGACGATCACGTATGATTTTAACCCCGAGCACATAATTAGCTTCTCCCATGTCCTTCATCTCAAAAGTTGAGGACAACCACTGCTTAGTGGCGACAATGGAACTCATGTCATTCCCAGCTAAAAGAATGTCATCCACATACAAAGAAAGGATCAGAATATTTTTCTTGGATCGTTTTACGTAAACGCAATGGTCTTGTTCAATCATTTCAAAACCTATAGAGGTAATGGCATGATGAAACCTAAAGTACCACTGCCTAGACGATTGTTTGAGACCATATATAGAACGTTTGAGCCGGCAAACTTTGCGCTCATGTCCCTTGACTTCAAAACCCTCAGGTTGAGCCATATAAATCTCTTCGTCTAGTTCTCCATTGAGAAACGCAGTCTTAACATCCATATGAAAAAGTTCTAAATCCTGCTGGGCGACAATAGCTAGGATCAGGCGAATTGAAGCAAATCTCACCACTGGGGAGAAAGTGTCTTCATAGTCCACACCCCGCAGTTGGGTATAGCCTTTCGCCACAAGACGTGCCTTATACTTGTCAATTGACCCATACTTGTCAATTAAAACCCACTTGTTTCCAACAGTCTTGCGCCCTGGCGGAAGGTCAACCAACTCCCAGACCTGATTCTTCTCCATTGAGCTCAACTCATCTTTCATTGCAGCCATCCACTCATTACTAGCAGGTGAAGATAAGGCTTCTTCCATAGAAGTGGGCTCATCTTCATCAGTTGGAGTGCACATAAGAATTTCACCGTCAATCTCAAAACGACGACGTGGAACTCTTCCTCGTGCACCTCTACGCAGTTGAGAATCTTGTTGACCTGATGGTCCTGATGGTGTGCTCCCACTGTCTAGGATGCTCCCACTAGGTTGAAGATCACTTATACTATCTTCAGCGACAACAGGATGAGGAACTAATCCCCCACCTTCGCTTGGAGATGGTAAAGTGGCTTCAACTTCCTCTAACTCATAGAGGTCAAGATTCTTACTTGCGTCTCCAATGCTAGGAAAATCATTCTCTATGAAATCGACATCACGAGACTCTATTTCAGTCTTTCCACCATTTGGATGTTCACCATACATCACATAGCCTTTAGAGTTTTCAGAATACCTCAAGAAGATACTCTTTTTAGCTCTAGGCCCTAGTTTCCCATACTTATGAGAAGTACTGTGAACATAACCTGCTGAGCCCCATGGGCGCAAGTTATCCAAATTTGGCTTTTGGCCATTCCAAAGCTCATATGGGGTGGACTTGACTGATTGTGAAGGCACTCGATTAAGTATATAGGCTGCAGTCAAAAGAGCATCCCCCAAAAAGATATTGGGAGGTTTGCTTGCGCCATCATAGACCTAACCATGTCTAACAATGTTCTATTCCTTCTTTCCGCAACGCCATTTTGTTGTGGAGTATTAGGAATAGTAAGTTGCCTGCGTATCCCTTTTTCCTCACAAAACTTCTTGAAGTGATCTGACAAATATTCGCGTCCTCGGTCAGTGCAAAGAGTTTTTAAATTCTTCTCTTTCTGATTCTCAACCTCAGCTACAAAGCGTTTGAAACAGTCCAAAGCTTCATAGCGGTGAGATATCAGATACACATAACCATATCGCGTATAATCGTCTATCAGTGTAAGGAAATAAGAGGCGCCATGGCGTGCCTTTACACTCATAGGTCCGCATATGTCAGAGTGAACTAGCTCAAGTGGTTGAGTTGCTCTCACAGCCTTTCCAAAAGGCTTCCTGCATGCTTTACCGGCCAAACAAGCCTCACAAGTTTGTAGATTGATTCTTGCGAGTGGGCCCAAAAGGCCTTCTCTAGCCAAACGAGTCATTCTATCTTGGCCTATGTGGCCCAGTCTTGCATGCCAGGTGGTAGAATCATTCACAATATTATCATTCACAACATAAGAATAAAAGGACTGAGAATCATTTAAATCCAATTGAAAAAGACTATCCATGCGAAAACCATGTCCGAACAAAACATCATCCAAAAAGATGTCCAACTTATTACCCTTAAAAATAAAGGAAAAACCACTGTCTAATAAAGCAGTAACTGAAAGTAGATTAAGCCGAACAGTGGGTGCATATCGCACATCCTCAAGAATCAATGTGCGCCCAGTGCGCAACTTGAGCTGGTAAGAACCAACCCCTAGCACCTCTTCGGAGCTATTGTTTCCCATGAAGATATGTTTGCTACCCGCTGGAATCCGGTGATAATCTACGAACCCCTCTCGATCACGTGCTACATGTTTTGTTGCACCTGTATCCACAAACCACACAGGTTGGGAATGAGCAACCATCACATGTGAGGAAACATATAACTGAGAGAGAGATTCTGAAAGTACCTTCTTCGGCTCAGTGCAATCACGAGCGAAGTGTCCTTTCTGTTGACAGTTGAAGCATTTAACTTTAGACAGATCCTTTTTCCCACCACGTTTTCCTCTCTTGCATTTCTTCATTTTTCCTTCCTTTGGCGCAGAAGTGCTAGCCTCGCCTTTCTTACCTTTCTTACTTTGTCTTCCGCGCTTGCCATTTGCATTGCGCGATCCCCCTTGGGCGACATAAGCAAGGGTCTTGTCAGCATCTCGAGTCTCGTCCTCAAGGATGACATGCTGTGAAACATCAGAAAAGTTCTTGATGTTTTCACTGTGGGTCAATATCTGTTTCATATTGGCCCATGAGGCAGGAAGGGACCTTATGACAGCTCTGACTTGCTGCTCATCTGTGAGCGCATGGCCAGCATCCCTCAGCTTACCAATCATATTGGACATCATCCTTAGATGTTCACTCATGGTATGTTTAGGGTCTTTTGTGTACTCCTCAAACTTAATCACAAGGCTACGAAGCCGCGTAGTTGAGGTTCCACCAAAAGAGAACTTGAGCTGCTCCCATAAAGCTTTGCAAGTTGGAAGTTCATCATACTGCCCGATTAGATCATTTTGCAAGCTGCTCAACAAGGTGTAGCGCGCACTACGATCTTTCTGATTCCATTTCTGGTAGGCAGTGTGGTCTCTTAGGGGTTGCGCCTCAGTTGGCGCGACCATCTCCTTGGTCAAGTGCTCCTCGAGCTCTTGTTCGTTCAGCATGAATTTCATCTTTTTGTGCCAAACGTCATAATTATCTCCGTTAAGTTTCTCACCCTTAACGAGATCAGCTATGACATTCTTGGTGGCCATTATATTCACTACATTAGATTGCGCAAGGAAAAGACATTAATTATACATCCTTTTATTTATTTCAAAAAATTCAAATGAAAAACATAATCCTTCCTCACATCATGAAATCGAAAATTTGCTAAGCTCGTAATCATCTCCCATGTATGTGAGTTGGGAAAAATATTTTTCAAGTAATTTTTCGCAATAAATTTCATCATTATATAAGCCACAATATAATAAATCATCCACATGATAATTTAGAACAATATAAAATTGCACCATGCAATAAAGTGTGCAAGGACTCCATTGAGCCCCATTGGCATTCTAATAACTTATGCTAAGAAAATTCTGACTTGAATAATGTGCGTGCGAAATTACATCCCCGTACAAGGCTTTCTGAAAATATACAGGGAAATAGTAGAATACAACATCTTTGAGAATCCTACTACAAACTACTCCAATAAAACAAATGGAGATGCCGCACAACACATTATTCTCAAAAGAATTTTCTTAAAATAAGAGTAAACACATAAACATAAGTTTCTTTAGAATGCCAATCTAGTATCCATCCATTTAACCTAAAACTAGCATGCTCAAATAACAAGTTAAAGGGTAATTTAAATGGATGAATAGGCCACATTCTCCTTCCAAGGAAAACGGGCGTAAATGCCTTGAAATTGGGTTTAAAGAGGTGTGGGCTTACCAAAAGCCCAACAAATATATTTCAACAAAAAAACATATTTAAACCATAACACTAATCAAGGCAAATAAATAAAACATAATTCATTTATGTCATATAGCTCTCCATAATATTTATTTCTGCTCACAAAGTGCAAAAATTAATATTTACGCATTATTCGTATTTTTGGGACCACAAAAGTACCACAAAAATATTTCTAAATGGCCCAAAAATGAGAGATAAATTCTTAAAATTGGCAAACAGTAAATTTATCCCTAATATACCCTCTGGAATTAAAGAAAAATTCTGTGTGTATAAAACAAATTTTTAAAGCTAATTTTTCTAGAAAAAATCGTTTAAAAATTAAACAGAACACACACAGAGGGTATAAAGGTAAATTTAACACCATAGGAAAATTACAGAAGCCAAGAAAGAGCTCCACGCGCCGGCGGTGGGTCAAAAACTGCCAGAAAATACCTCACGCGCCTCCACGCGCCACCTTGCGCGTGGGGCAGCGTCTGGAATTTTTTTTTGAACAGGCGTGTGAGTTACACGCGCGCGCGTGGGAGCGCGTGGAATCAGCTTGGCCTGGGCGCGTGCGGTGCGTGTCGTGCGTGGTATCAGCCACGGCTGGCGCGTGGAGCGCGTGACGGCGCGGCTTGGCGCGCGCGTGTCGAGCGCAGCTGCCTTCGCACGTGGCGCGCGTCCTTGGCGCGTGGGCGTGGCTGTGGCTCGGCTTGAGCGCGTGAAGCGCGTGGCGTGCACTGTTCATCTTCTTCATTAAACCCTAATTTTTTCCAGCGCCGCCATGTCGCGATGCCAACTTTCGAAGGCCATATCTCTCTCGTTTTTAAGCCAAATAATGCGTACGATATATCGTTGGAAAGCTTATGCGACATAGATTAATTATGTACCAAACGATCATGATAAAAACTGAATATCATGCTCCGAATTTGAGTCCCAAAACTCGAAAAAACACAGTTTTCTTGAAAAATAAAATCGTGATTTCTCACAAATCATGCATCCAAAAATCACGAAATTTTATGGAGTTCATCCTCAACCATAGGAGAACAAAACATATAATTATTTTTCAGAAAAACATGCTCAAAAATTTTAAATTTTAATAATGGGTCTCATTCATGTATCCGAAAAAAATCGCAACATGCACATAATTTAATCTAGCATGTTAAAGGCGAATCAACAAGTAATCATGCTCTGATACCAATGTTGAAACGATTTTTGCGCTACCACGTAACACGTAGTGGGTTCGGAAACATACCGTATGAAGTCTCCGAATATTCCGACGTAGGATCCTTGTTGTTACGAGCCTCCAACACGCTTGATCTTTTTCGCAGGTACGAAAACGGCTACTAGAGTCGAGTTCTTCGTCCACGAACCAAATCCTAGAGCTTGGTGATTGCTCTAGAGAGAGTGCTATAGAGAGAGGGTTATTACTATTGACTTATGATTTATTGGGATATCTCTAGCCTTTATATAGAGATACAATTAGAGACTGGCTTTACCTCCAACTCTTAGGAGATAAAGATTGTATTTATCTCAAACACTTAAGAGATAAATATTCTCTAAATAACTGTATTTATCCAAACTAACAAATACACATTATCTGTTAGTGGGCGGATAATGGGTCCACTGACCCAATTTATTAACATGATGAATCAGGAAGGAAGCTAGTTCAAACAGTCAACTCTCGTCTAGATCTTAACAAGCTTTTGATGAACATAGATTGAGTGGTGCTTGCTTAGTCAAAACAACTTAGTCCAACTTCAAATAATATTTAGCTTCCACTTAGTCCTTGTCAAGGTCATGTTCATGTCTATCTTTTCCAGCCATGACCTTTGGGGTTCAGCTGCCACAGAATTTTCCTTCATCCATGATCGCGACAGCCCTTCACCTGTAATTATCAGAAGTGTTTGATTCCGTCAATTAAGCCATAACTGAACACTTTTTGCTGCCTTAATCTAATGGTAAATTTGACATCTACCAAGCCATTGGGGTCAGTCCTAGATAGTTCAAGCTACCAAAATA